>JAIXMH010000005.1:892500-1029284 GCA_025528865.1 Pilobolus umbonatus
GTAACCAGATAGCATCGTATTTAAGGGCTGTTCTGGACGGCATACCACGCAATAGAAGTATTTGATGGATGATATATCCTACCATTAGGTCAGATATCACAAACAAACACTTGCCAAATGAACGGAATAAGTAAATATTGGGTGTCAACAACATAGCTAATAATGGAGTATATCTATAAGTATCACGCAAGTAAGGTGATTCCCCCTGTGTGATAAAACGAGCAGCATCAGTAAATACAATATAGTCGATATCTGTGTATTTGACAGTTAAATAGGCGTCTTGTATCTCCCCATATATCAGCAGTATAAGACGCAATATGAGAGCTGCTATTAATAGTCTGTTGAATGTACAATGTGGAAAGGCCATGGTATCATTACTATCAGAGAAGAGAAAGGGGGGAAGTTATCATCATTCGGGGTAAAAAGTGATAGAATATATTCGGAGTTTAGCAGTACCTAATTGAAAGAAGAGGGCAAAGCATGTAAGGAAAACCATATATACTGATATTGAGTGGATAGACCAATCTATTTGTGTATAGACTTAATGAAGATACTCACAGGATGACAGTATATCTATGTGTGTGTGTATGTGTGTGTTTGTTGATAGAGGTTGAATTCATGCTGAGTATCAACTGTTGCTATGCCTACCATTTATTAAATAAATTTATTTTTTATTCTCGCTCTCTTTCCCTTCTTTTTCATCCTCTCTTCTTTTACTATCATCGAAGAGCTTATCGTTACTTCCCCATAATACGAAACACTGCCTATTGATAGAAAAGAGTGAAATATACATTCTATTCTGTCTTTAAATCTTCTTTATTCACCATTTTCAACCTTGCCCGTGTCTCATTACCCTCTCTTTTCCAGCCTCAGGGAAAAATGCAGCCCAGTAGAATAGACCTATTGAAGATAACACAGGTAAGAGTGATATAAGAGTCATAAAGAATAAAGAAAGGAATAAAAAGTATATGGTTGAATATATTTTAAGCAGTTTAATTAATTCAGATAGTAGGTCCAGGATGCTCAACTTGAAAGGAGTGGAGAAACTATAACTGGAACACTACACCTGACTGTACATCACCTGATATTCCATCATCCCGATGAAGAACTATGGGTAAGAGAGCATATAGGATAACACGGGGATAGAGTGTCATAATGCTTTATGGATGGACTAATTGATATGTCTCTGTAGATACCGTATCCTATCATCCATACTGTAGAGAGACAGCCACCTTCATTTCAATCTGGCCGGCACCCCTTATATATCAAATGCCGAGATTTCATGATTATCACACTTTCATTACTGAAGGATGGGGAAGCACAAGATGTATTCGACAGTATTCAGAAACTAGCATGTGTCAGTAAGTCCCAATTCTTACTTCCTCTCCTCTGATATATACTGAAAATGACTATAGCTTCTATTGAGCAACTCTATGCATATTCATATCAACCAGAGATACCATTCACATCAGACGACGGTTGGAATATTTATAATCCGCTGAAGGAATACAGGCGTATGGGCGTAGGTGTCAAATCAAATATGTGGAGATTATCCACTATCAATAAAGACTATACGGTAATTCAGACAGGGCACATTGGTTACATATTAACTCATTCATTCAAGAATAGTATTCACCTACTTATCCACGTACACTGATTGTACCAAGCAAAATAAGTGATAATGTATTGAATTATGCAGCCAAATATAGAAGTAAGGCCCGAATTCCTGCACTTTCTTATCTTCATTGGCATAATGCTGTAAGTTTGGGGAGGAAAATAGGGAAGGGGGAGGAGATTATAATTATTCTATACTTACATATTAATAGGCCACTATTACTCGTAGCAGTCAACCACTGGTAGGGTTCAAACAAGCCAGATCTATTCAAGATGAGAAGTTGATCGAATCTATCTTCTCAACCAATGTACCTAAAGGGCCCAATGGTGAAGTCATTTATGGATCAACACCTGCTAATCTAATAGTAGATGCTCGACCTATGGCTAATGCTGTTGGAAATGTAGCAAGAGGTGCAGGAACAGAGAATATGGACCATTATAGGAACTGCAAGAAGATATATGTGGCCATTGACAACATTCATGTCATGAGAGATAGTTTGGCTAAACTGAGTGAAGGTAAATGGAATTATATATACACATATATACATAGAGGCATTCATACCACCTAACACTTTGATAGCCATGCAAGGTGTTGAAGCATCTGGTGGTCAAATCAATAGAAATGCCCTACAGAAGTCTGGATGGCTTAAGCATATTTCTACTGTGATGGACGGCGCAATGACTATTGTAAAGAGTGTACATGTATTTAATTCGCATGTACTTGTTCATTGTTCTGATGGATGGGATCGTACTGCGCAGTTAGTGTCATTAAGTGAACTATGCTTAGACCCATACTATCGTACATTTGAAGGATTCCAGGTGTTGATCGAGAAAGAATGGGTCTCTTTTGGACATAAGTTTGAGGACAGATGTGGACACCTTTCCAATGAGAAATATTTTGTTAATCTAGCAAACACAGGAGGCAATGCGGCCACCAATACCATTAAGGACATGCAGAACAAGTTCTATAAATCAAACTATTATCAACGAGAGACAAGCCCTGTATTTCATCAATTCCTGGATTGTGTCTACCAACTCATTTGCACTTATCCCACACGATTTGAATTCAATGAGAAGATGTTACTAGACCTGCATTATCACGTCTACTCCTGTCAATTTGGTACCTTCTTATTTAACTGTGAAAAGGACAGAACGCAGCTTCATCCACAAGATAAGACTTATAGTATCTGGGATTATTTTAATAGTAACAAATCCAAATTCACTAACACAGTGTATGACCCTATGAAGGATAAGGATTTAGTAGATGGAGGGGGTGTGCTTATGACAGAATCACTCACAGTTAAATATTGGGCTTCCCTGTTTAAAAGGAAGGATGATGAGGTCAACATACCAGTTGTCTATGGTACAATATCATCTACTACCAGCATCAGTTCGAGTACAGAAGCCACCTAAACAGCCACCCTTTTTTTTTCTTTTTTGTTTATTTTTATTCTATCATTCATAATCATTCAATATGCACCATTATGCTTAAAAAAGAGTTATAATAAAAAGTATAAATATGCATGCTCTACTCATAAAATAGCCATAATCACTTACTTATACAGTACATGTGATGTTATCATGTCAGAATGGATTCTACTGCTATAATACGGCGGAAAGGAAAGAATCCCCATTCATGCATAACTTGTGCCTGTGTGTACGGGTAAAGCCCCATTTTCTTGAAATCATATACTTTATGGGTGTTTATTCCATGCAAACACATTCATCCACTGACACAAGCCAGACTCCTCTCCTATCTTCCCTTAATTACCAAATTCTTATTTTATTCTATATTTTACTCAATGCAAACAACATTCATTCGTAAGGTAGTTTACTTTGATTTGTTGATAAAAGTAAAAAGAGCCTCAGATCCATAACCCTTTCAGTGATGCATCAAGTTCTAGTTTGTTACGAATCAGATACTTGTCAATAGGCCCCTGTTTCTGTTTCTTTTGACTCTGTTCTGGCCGCTCTTCATTCTTTCGCTTATCTCCTTGTATTGACTTGGTTTCTATATTAGATATTAGTAAATACATTCAAGTGGTATACAGTCTGATTATTACCAGTGAGCTGCCAATTGTTCCCAAATCGTTTAGCATGCATTGATCCATTAGCATTGACTGGATGATTCTCATCGATAGACTCTTCATTTGCTATGCCTGATCCTAACATTGGATTTGTGGGTGAATCGGACTCATATCTTTGCAGGATATCAGTCCACATACTTGGCCATGGAATAGGCTTCTTTATAGTTTTGACCGACGTGTCATTAAGTGACTTTGGGTTAGTGATATGTGTGTCATGAGCCAATGGACTGAATACCCCCGTATCAGCACATATGAAACCAATGTAACTTTCCATAGAGACAGTATACTTCACCTTGCATATAATCACATCATTATCGTTCAGAATAGAATTAGTCAATTCATCGATTTCACAGTTAGAGTGATTACGAATGGAATCATTGTGTGTGGGATCAGTACAGTCAGGGTTAACTTGAATGGAATCCAAAGCATGTCCACATACTGGTGATTTGGGAATAGGCTTCTCCTTGCTACATGTTAATTTATCAATCTGTGGCTCTGGGGTGTAAGCAGTTTTATCATCAGTCAATGGATTTGAGATTCCCATATCAGCGCATATTGAATCAAAGTAACTATTCGTAGATATAGCCTTCTTCACCTCGCGTACAATCAACCCTTCATCATTCAAGATTGACTGGGTCTGTTCATCCCCACCAAAGATAGAGTTACAAACGTTAGTATCGTCAAAAATAGGCCTAGAGATGCCATCACATACTGGTGATTTGGAGATGGATTTCTTTATGTTACTGATTGATTTTTCAGTTGATGGTTTCAAAGTAGGACTGGGTTTACTATCAGCCAATGCGTTTGAGAATCCCATGGCAGCACACATAGAATCAAAGTAGATGTCTATGGGTACAGTCTTTTTCACCTTACATACGATCACCTCATCATCATTCAAGATTGACTGGGTGAGTTCGTCAAAATCAATGATGGGATTAGCACAGTCAGGCTTGAGTTCAGTAATATCACAAATAGGTGACTTACGAATAGATTTCTTTATGTTACTGAATAATTTCTCATTCGATGGCTTCACTGTGGAACTGGCCCCTTTACTAGCCAATGGGTTTGAGAAACCCATATCAGCGCACAGAGAATCAAAGTAGCTGTTTATGGATACAGTCTTTTTCACCTTACATACGATCACTTCTTCATCAGTCAGGATTGACTGCGTAAGTTCGTCAATATCAATGATGGAGTCAGCACGGTCAGGCTTGGGTTCGGTAATATCACAAACCTGTGATTTCGAAGTAAATTTCTTTATACTACTGGGTGGTTTTTGAGTGGCTGGATTGGTTTCTTCGTCAGTCAATGGGTTAGCGAATCCCATATCAGCACACAGAGAATCAAAGTAGCTTTTTATGGATACAGCCTTTTTCACCTTACATGCGATCAGTGCATCATCAGTCAAGATTGACTGGGCAACTTCTTTGATTTCAGGAATAGAGTCATCATGGTTAGTGTTATCATGCTTGAAGTTATCATGTAATAAGTTATTAGGGATAGATGAATGTGAGGGTTTTTTTGGTCCTTGTCTTTTAGGAATTAGGTACTTGTGAAGAGGCTTCTGTTTCTGCTTTTGATGAAGTTGTTCTGAAAGTTCTTGATTCTTTCGTTTAACTCCTTGTGTCGACTTAATTCGCCCATTAGATGTGTTATTAGTAACTGCATTCAAGTGATTGTTATCGTTGAGAGTTAGTTTCGTCATCTCACAGAGTGATTCATCGGTATCGTGTGGGGGAGTTGAGACTTCTTCATCTTCAGGTACAATCTCTCGATTTACTGTTGGTAAGAAGTGAAAAATAGAACCAGAGCCATATTTAGCCTGTTTACCTGGTTCAAAGGGTGGTTTAGTTGCTAGTTTGGTTGGTTGAGGTGAACTGAATGATTTTATTGCAGTAGGTGAGTTTAACGAATTGGATACTTTATTATTCAATGTCTTGGGCTTAGCGAAATAATCACGAAGGTCAGACATTGGCAAGACATATAAAGAGTAAAGGGAAGAAAGGTGATAAATGAAGAAGAGAAAGGAAGAGGGAGGGTTTATATATTTTATATGTCAGAAAGTGACTATTTATTGAGTGTGATCTCTCCTGTCCTGCAAGTCCTTTCTGAAGGCCATACCAGTTAATACCAGTTTCCTAAAGTTCTCATTCAATCTGCCACGAGTTCCTTCAGTGGGTGAGTTGATTCCAGGTGATAGATTAGGTATATTGGCTCTGATGGTTGAAGTTGTTGTGTTGAAGTTGGAGGCAGCAGAGGATGCAATGGATGTGATGGCATTGGGAATATTATTATTATTGACTGTAGATGCCATGTCAGACGGTATTATGTGGGAATTATCTAACAGCTTATCATGATGTACAATCCTCTTTTGAAACACTTCTAATAGTGGAGGATGTTCCGCTTTCTTTATGCCCTTCAATTCAAGAAGACGGGTAAAGTTGGCCGTGTTCTTATCACCTATCAACAGAAGGTAGTTCTCAACAAAACCCTCTGGAGGCTCAATGGGCGACATCACCGTCTTCAGTACAACTTCTGCTTTGTTGACTCCTTTGTTCACAATACGAATATATCTACATAGTTAGACTCGTTAGTCAGGCTGGTCACATGCGAGTATTTTATGATACTTAACGAATTAGGTACTGTGGTATTGGGTTCATTACTCATGGATGGTATATCCATTAACATGGTCTTGATGGCATGTGTATCCAGTAACAGTTGTTCAGCCCCTATTTCAGATATAGTCTTACATTTGAATATATTTACCAGGTACTTAGTTATGAAGATCCTATTCAGACAGATTAGCAAAAATAGATGGTTTAAAAAAAAAGGTTACTTACTCAGCAAATCGATCGCAGAACGTTCTAAAATAACGTCTGTTGGCTATATTTCTTCCAAACACAGTGATATATCTCTTGATTCTATCCTGTATTTGTGTGATAAAATCAGACTGATCACCTACTGTATCAATGGTGCTCCATGAAATGCGCGTCATTTGAGAGAATTGAGAATCAAAGGATTGCTCCAGGCATCTGATAGTGGCATCTATACACATGGAAATAGCACTGTTCTTGTTATTTAAGTTAAATGAAACAAAGGGTAGATATAGGACAAACACACCTCATGAAGCTATTCCTTATCCTCTCCAGGTCTATCTTGGTGGTGTATATCTCCTCCACTTCCTCCTTCAGCTTCTCTTCCAACTTCATGTCTTATTTAGCTACTATTATGTATTCAAAAGCATTCTTATCCTTTTACCTGTGATGTTGTGATACAGCAATAATCAGCAGTGTTTAATGCCAGACTTGAGAATCGGAAGTGTTCTGGGCCCACCGGTTTCTTCTCATTTCTTTAAATGATATATTTATTATTCCGATATCAAGATCAGTGATGATTATTCTTTACCTGACCAATCCACCCAATATGATAGTATTGCAGTAGGAGATTAAGTGCTTAGCAAATACTTGGGATAGTTCAAACAGGGCCTGTCCTTTACTAAACTTGGCACATTGATCCAATGTTTCCCTGTAGAAATAAAACAGGTCTGTGCTTGAAGGCAGTACTACCATAGATCCATCATCTTCCACATCAGCATGTGTATCTGATTCAGTATAAGAGTCTATCATTGAAGCAATGGTACTAAATAATAAAATGGGGCTAAATAGACTGTTTGAATGTTATCCAGTAACCCACTCTATTTACGCATCTTCGGTGTCAATATATAGATATAAGTAGGGCTGGAATACAGCAGATATTCTCTTCTCAAAGTGGAACATGTTCTGTTTCTTATCTTTGTCCAAACACTATACTACTGTTAGTACACGTATTTGAAATAGTAACATCTCGTCACCTACTTTATCATATTTCTTAGATAATTGACCCTCAAATTCAATTGTCAACTGTAATGCTTTCAGCAAACCCTTCACATCAGGTGTATTGTTCTTCATTACTTGTTCCAGATCAGATCTTTCCAATAGCAAAGTGAGATTAATAACCATGACTCTTTATACTATTTACATTTGTACCTGGTGAAATCACAGAACCGTTCACATATTCTTCCACTGACAGCCCATTCAGCAGGGAATATGTTAGCGTGTTCCTCATCACATGATTTCAGGATACGCTTGAGAAATGCATATCGACGAGAGATTTGTTCCACTTGGGACACCTCTTCCATAGGTCGAAATATCTGCCTGTAATTGACCAACTGAAGATCCACATATCTCTTAATGATCTTCTCTCTATTAAAGTAGATCAATACCCTGATTATTTATCCCATTCGCCCCCTTTTTTTGTGTGTGTCTTACTTTGTATCTTCACCCAAAACAGAAGCTGTCAAACATGCATCGTGTAGTACTCCATTCTGGGTCATCAATCCACCCTCAATATTGAACCTTTGTTTTTCGTATACATAATCTATTGAGTCCATTTGAATTACAATGGATAAGAAGTGTAATATAGTTACCCATATTCTAATTCACGCAACACAAATGTCTCCAGCTGTCTCTGAACATTGTTTATTCTATCTGATAAATGTGATATCTGGGGTACTGCCTTGAATGATTTGAAGTGCTGCATCAACTGAATCACTGCCTAACCAATTATCATTACTATCAAGTTCTGTTCCCAGTATGTTTATTCTCACCTGCAGTAATTGAGCACTCTCTTTGTACTGTTTATTATTGGATACAGTCTCCAGTTGATCCACAGCTGTCACTAACATCTGAAGTCTTTTGAGAACAGTAACCGAGGCTGTAAGATGCTTCTTTGCATAATCAAGGGATTTCACATCATGAGTGATATTCTGTACCATGGATTCAGACTGAGTTGCCTTTGCCTTGATGTCCTGTATCTTCTTGAATAATTCCTAATGTATGCCCTGATTAACTACCATCTCATCTCCCCCATCTCTTATTTTACTTGTATTGCTTCTTTTGCCCTATTGAGGTCTCTGGTGCCTTCATAAGCACCTTTTGTAGATTGTGCATCTGTCAGACGTTCTGCTTCCCCACTTGTTTCCTTTAACTTGGCGTCCAATTTAGTCAATACAGTGTCTATAGAAGATAACGATTGTTCTGCCTATTTTATTAATAATCAAGTTGAACACTCCAGGTGCTTAAAGTGCTTACCATTAACAAACAGTTTGTTGAGGTACTCAATAGGGTTGAAATCAGGGGAATCTAGAGGACTCTTAGCCTTAAGAATAGACAGTGCTTGTGTCTCTAGTTCAGGTGATATCTCCACTGTATTACTCATCTTGGAGTAAAAATAAAAAAAAAAGTGCAGAAAGGGAAGTGGCCTTAATGAATAGGGGAAATTTCATCAACTGAGTATGGAATTCAGCCTTGTTTTGATCCCTTATTACACACACATATGTTTATTTTCCTTTTATTTTTTTATCCAGTATGTTCAATAGTGACAGTAACTAGTTTACCATCCACTATGGTTGTCTTGAACTGTTCAGGTACAGGTACTTCCTTAAACTCAGCATCATCAGCATCACCTTCAGGAAGGAGCACATTAAGAGAGGTTGATTTGGCAGATAAGATCTCCACACCCAGGCAGTTCTTTGACAGATATATTTCACCACTGTCACACTTGTCAATGGCAATTGTAGGAGTCACATTGAATACTTGGAGTGCAAATGACTTACAGTTGACAATATCCACAGTGGAGACAGTGGAATCAACAGCAATACCACACTTGACACATGAATCGATTGTCACTGCATTCACTTTACCCTTAATACAGATAGTAGAGTTCTTACAGTTATAGATATAGACTGCCTGATTGATGGCTGTATCCTCAATCAACACACTGCTATTGTTCTCATGGTTCTCTACTACCCACTTATTAGCCTCGAGAGATGTCTTGGCTGCTTTCTTGAGTATGTATTTATCAGGCTTATTCGGTGTAGGTGGGCCCTGTCTTTTGGGTGGAGATCCGGGAGCAGACACAACAGATCCTTGACGAAGAGAGGGGTTCTTATGGATCATCTCACTTTTATCTACCTTACGCAACTTAGCTGTGACACTGGAACCTTTGTTGATTTCAGCAAATACGGCGGCTGCTCCTTGAGGCTTGGAAGAGGCTTCTCCTTCTGGGATGACCATAGGTGGAGGTGGGGGAGGTGGGGGAGGAATATCGCTGACAGGAGGTGGTGGGGGAATGGATGAGGTGCCATCGTGCTCATTAGCCAATGATTTACCAATCATATTTTCAGGTTTCTCACCAGTGGAATTCCAACTTAATCCTACTGTAAACTGTGCCTTGACAAAACCAGCAAGACTCTCGATGAAAGCCAAGAATGACTGAGCCCATTCAACATGTACAGGTTCCCTACACAACCTATTAGTCTTTTAACACACACTCCTATTTGATTCCTAATCTTACTTGTCCTTCCATTCCTTAGAGACGCGGTTAGAATAGAACTGAGCTGCTTCCTTCATGTTCTTAATGAAAGGCACAGGTGTGGGTTCCTAATAAAGACAGGTGTGCCTATTAGTGATTGCCTTTTTAGGAGATCTCTTTTTTCCCTCTCACTCACACAGGTAAACCATCCCAGGGCAGGAATACCTTCAGCAACCACACTTAAATGGTTAAAGAATGGACTCGGGCGGTTCTTGTCTTTGATTTCGATAATCCCGCTTAATGCAGTCTGAATAGGTTCGAGTAACTTCATGAAAGTACCGGAACTCATATCTGGTTTCTGGGATAGAGTGGAAATATAGATGATATCACGCTCTGCATCCACTGCTTGTTTGACTAAATGTGCCTATTATGTATAACCTGTTTATCTTATGTGTCAAATACACCTAATGTCTATTTACCTGTTCAGCAACCACTCCACCGAGTTCTTCGGATAGACTGATATACTTATCCAAGGCGCCTTGAATGGCTGCATCGTGCTCTTCAACAGCAGGAGGTATTTCATTGCTTGCAGGTACAGCTGTGTCCGTTGTAGTGGGTGTGGTATGAGTAGCATTAGCAGCAACTGTAGTGGCAGAAGAAGAAGACATGGCCAAATCTTCTAACCGAGTAGTGGCCACTTCTAGTCTCTTGATGAGATTGGCTAACGAGTGGAATTCAGACATATGTTTTTATGAGATGAAAGAAGGGGGGAAGAAGGGTGAGATAATTTCCCATACAGACCTAAATTTTTAAATTATTATTTTTTAAATAGGATGATCTACACACAAAGTGAAGAGCGGGAGTTTAAATCCTGATAACTAATGCACCAGAGCAATGATATTGGGTGCTCTTTTGCCTTTTCTTCCCACACAATGGATAACAGAAGCACCTCTAAATCAATAGACAAGCAATCCTCTTCAATCACAGATACAGATGAAATACAATTATTTCCTGCAAAGACTGCTTCTTATTTCAATGTGTTATTCAGTGGATTTGCCCTTCTTTCGGATGGATATCAGTCTGGTATCATCAATTTTGTTAATTTGTTCCTGTTCAGAATATATGGATCTGGCATATTCAATGATACTATGAGATCACGCTTATCTTATGCTATGTTTGTGGGTGCTGTTGTGGGTCAACTAGGTATTTCAGTGCATACAAATGAGTGCCCTATAGACTAAGAGATTTGTTATAGGATTTGGATTGGTCATTGATCGAGTAGGGCGTAAGTTTGGATTAATAGCAACTACTGCTTTAGTCATAGTTGGTGCTGCATTTTCAGCTGCCTCCTATGGTACTACAGTGGATGGATTACTGTGGATGATGATAGTTGCGCGTGGTATATTGGGAGTGGGTGTTGGTGGGGAATATCCTTGTAGTTCTGTTTCTGCTGGTGAATCAGCAGATGAAGTATCCCCAGGAAGAAGGGGATTTCTATTCGTCATGGTAACTATTTATATGCATAACTTGAGGCATAAACAATGAATTATGTTTCCTAGGTTACCAATTTTGTCATTGATCTTGGATTTGTCCTATCAGCCATTATTCCCGTCATACTATTAGCCATATTCAAGAATAATCTGGAGCCAGTATGGAGAATATCATTGGGATTAGGGGTCATTCCCCCTCTGTCTGTATTATACTGTAAGTGATAATATCTGATATTGTTTACCAGTGCTATTATTAAAAGGGTGGAGGGGGTGGTATTGTAGTCCGACTGAAGATGGCCGATTCCGAAAGATTTCGTACCAGTTCATTAACAAAGCGTGTGCCTTATATTCTCATATTTAAAAGATATTGGTTCCGTATTGCCCTTACATCTGGACTGTGGTTTGTCTATGACTTTGTTAGCTTCCCCAGTGGTGTATTTTCTTCTATTATCATTGACAGTGTGGCTAATACGGATTCACTGATACAAGTTGTTTCATGGAATATTCTCTTATATTCATTCTATCTGCCTGGCTGTATTGTAGGGGCCTATTCAGTTGATTGGATTGGTCGCAGAAAGACATTGACTATTGGCTTAATTCTACAGGGAATAATCGGAATGATTCTTGGTGGGGTTTATGAACCATTATCAAAGAACTGTATTCCTATGTTTATTGTACGTGTTTCATACTTGTTGATTTTCCTTAGCTCATTCTTATTAATAGGTTATGTATGGGCTGTTTCTGTCATTGGGTGAATATGGACCTGGCCCTACTATGGGGTTGAATGCAATGGAATTATTTCCTACTGCAGTAAGAGGTACATGTTATGGAATTGCTGCAGGTAAATTGGATCTGATAAGCCATTACGTTGATATTATCTAAATAACACGTATTTAGCTGTGGGGAAGATAGGTGCTACAGTAGGCACATTGGCATTTCTACCCATGGTGGATGCAATGGGAGGATACAGAGGACCCTTCCTGGTGGGTAGTGGAATAGCTATTGGAGCAGGCATCGTTGCTTGGTGTTTCCTACCTGAGATTGGGGAAGATGGGTTGACAAGTGAAGATGAATCATTCAAAGCCTATCTCGTTCAGAATGGATTTGATGTTTCTCATTTCGGAATAAGTGATCCTGTCCTAGATGATGAGACCATTGCCAATAAGAATTACCATTCAATAGCACAGCATTAGAAGACTATGTTTAGTAACACTTGTAATACGTTACGATCTTCTTCTATATTAACATATATATTAAAAAGGTTAGCATATCTAATAGAATCTCATATATTAAATATCCAGCATCTATTGCAATATGTATATAGACGACCATCTATGCATATAGAGTAGCGTATCTAACAGAATAAACATGATATAGGCCTGATTCTTTATGCTCTAGACACATTCATTGCACTGATAAGTAAGTCAGTGAAACAGATAGGGAATCAGCATATTCTATTTTCTGTTTCTATTTTCTATTCGGGTAACTTGTTTGTTATTGTTGTTTAATATCGATATTATTTATCATATTTTAAGATCCATCCTCCCTTATCAATGATCTTTCTTTCTCCCTCTCTCTCTCATTACTCATTCAACTTCACTGTCACTGCACATGAGCTTTTCTGACATTATAAACAGGAGTGACTGCACTTCACATAATAAGTGGACTCATCTACTGAATCACTTCAGTCATGATCACTCTTTACAGAATGTATGTATATCAACACTCACTCTCCAAGTATATTTTGTCTAATTCATTCATTAGGACCACTTTACTCAGGCTGAGAGTTCACAGGTAACAAAGGTGGATAGACATTGGGAGCCAATACTCATGTTTCTATAGACTTCATTGAATAGATTCAGGACTGGAAATGATGACATAAGACATTTCAATGATAACAAGGTAGGTGGTGATGTACCAAGTCCAATTATGAGGCTAATTGACCTTCCCTCACAGTTTGAGAGTCAATTCTTCCAGCAAAAGGATATTATACACACCATGAATCATTGGGTGGATGATTATGAGAAGTACTCCGAATCATTCTCCCCTTTAATCAGTGAATACGAACAATTGTATCAACCCCAGGCTAAACAATCACCAAGTAAGTGTCATTTCCTCTCTTAATCCTTTTATCTACTCACATAGACTGCAGATCAATGGGCCAATGACTTCCATGTGTACCAATCACTCCATCAACAACCAGGATCTGATATATCTGAGGAAGAACAGATGGCATTTGATAGAGCATTTGATGGAGTGGATGATGGCAAATACTGGGATAAAGAATTTGCCAGTCATGAACAGTGGGAATTAGATCATATGAAGGATCTATCATTGAACTCGACACCACAATTAGACGCAAAGGATTGGTCATCACAATCAACACCACAATTAGATATGAAAGATTGGTCATCCAATATGACTCCACAATTAGACAGGAAGGATTTGTCATCACAATCCACACTTAAATTAGACATGAAGGATTGGACAGAGGAATTCAGTAAATACCATGATTTGGCCAACCAGGAGAGACTGAATATGACTAGAAACAATGGCAATCAGGATTGGATTCAACAGTATAAGAAGAATATCATAGACAGAAAGTTGGATAAGCAATGGCATCACAAGACCAGGGCGTGGGATCGGCTGGAACCAGAAGGAAAACCCTATGGATATCGTACAATTCATCCAGAATATCAGACATACAACTACATCCAGAATAATCCTTATCTTACTAGACCTCATGCCATAGATGCTGCAATCAACAACACATTGGCTGATGCTATTATGGCACTCGAAGCAAAGACACAACTAGATCCACATGATGCCAAGGCATGGGAAAAACTAGGACTAAAACAACAAGAGAATGAAAGAGATGCAGCTGCCATTACTGCATTAGAGAAGGCTGTATCACTTGACCCTACATTATTGGATGCTTGGATGGGATTGGCAGTAGGATATATCAACGAGCATTGTAGAATGGATTCATACAACTGTTTAGAGCAATGGATAGTCAATAACCAGAGATACAAATCTATAGTCGAGGAAGATTTGGGTGCATATTACTCAGAAGAAGAGAAGCGACATGACTATATTACTCACTTATTCTTAAAGGCAGCCCGTACAATGCCCGGAGAAGAAATGGATGCAGATGTACAGGTGGGCTTGGGTGTACTGTTCAATATGTCTGAAGAATACGATAAGGCGATTGATTGTTTTAGGGCCGCTCTCATTAGCCGCCCTGAGGATTATCAGTTATGGAATAAAGTGGGTGCTACTCTTGCCAATTCCCGGGATAGTGTGGGTGCCATTGAGATGTACTTCAATGCATTACAGATCAATCCTTCATTTGTTAGAGCACGGTATAATATAGCCATCAGTCACATGAATCTTGGGCAGCATAAAGAGGCGGCTGAGTATCTCTTGTCAGCTCTTGCTCTTCAACAAGAAGCTGCTCTGTCTGCGGGTCAGGCGGCTGGGAACATTGATGCTGTGAACACAAGTAACGTGTGTGGTACTAGTGATAGTATATGGAGCAGTTTACGCTTATTGATGTATATGTAAGTTACAAACACTGACTCATCAATATGACATTAACCCTTGGTTATCTAATAGGATAAGTCGTGAGGATTTAGCAGCTGAATGTGACCATCATAACTTGGATGCATTTCGATCTTCTTTTGATTTCTAACAAGCATTGTACTTCTATTTACCCCCATTTTATAAATACACTCATCTCCACCTATTTATTCTCATTTTAATACACTAATATACATATAAACAATAAAAATGCAAGCATGTCCATACAAGTGTATTATCGATACTCTGCTCAACAATGAAAATGCCTAGTCGTACCAAATAGAACACCAAGCAATGGGGACAGCCAATATGATTATCAACCGTGGTTTCCTTATCCAGTAATCATATGTATGTCTATATGAAGAAATGACCTCATATGTGCTCCCACTTATTGTGGATGATGACCATGGATACATCTACAGTCAGTGAAAATGATTGGATGTTAAAGTGATGGTTATTGAATGTCTACCTGTATCCGAATAATATCCTCATACTAAGGATACTAAGGATTTATACCTTAGCTGCTTAGATATCTACAATATCATACGATAAATAAGTGCTCTTAATAGCAGTAAAGATAACGATGTGCCTGAATAAATTAATGGCCTATTAATTAAATATACTTATTTCTTAATGAAGAGGATCATGGTAACACATATCTCCAGTCCGGTTGTTTGATTTCTTAATATGTATTATTGGCAAATAAAGTATTGCCTCATTCTATTGGTATCAGCTTATCCACTGTGCCTAATTCAATTGTTCATCTATTCATTCTATTCATTCTATTCAGTCTCTGCACATAAACACACACACACACACATAATATATTAACTTGACTTCTATTCAGTCCTCTTCATGTTCAATCAGTTAGTCTCATCACCAGACTTCTTACGCATAAAAGATACACAAATGTCAAGTATGTATTCATCTCATGTTGACTGATGAGTACTAATCTATTTCTGCAGATAGATGGAGTTTCACATCTGAATTGAACAACATGTGGACTATCAAGCCCAATGACTTCTTTGATAGTAGTTATTATCACAGTAACAGCAGCAGTAGCAGTAGCGTCTCTGAGGGCTTGAATCCAGAAGAGAGCAGCATCATGTCCACAGAAGCACTCTTAACGGAATTATTAGTATCACAGGCAATTATCGATGCAAGAAATTTCCAGGTGTTATCATTTGAAGAATTAGAAGGCCTGCAGAAAGTAAAATAAAGCAAAGAGATATACGAACACACTTGTTACTGATAACATTCACAATAGGAATACATTGACATCAGTAACCAAATAAAGAATATATCACAGAATATAGAATTAGAGAGCTGTATGCGTAGTATATCACATACACTGTCCAACGTTAATCTGAAGAACAGCAGACTCTCTATACTTGATTTGAGGCACCAGAAGAAGGTAAATGATGATAGGATCTGCTTCCTGAAGAATAGACTGAATAGATGCACAGATAGACAGATATGCATCAAGAAAGTACTACTACAGCATACAGCTGGTGTATTATGTAAGGGTGTACAGGATATCGAAAAGGCAAACACATTAGACAGTCTGAATAAGAAGCACAATGATCCGTCTGACATGAACAGCAAATTGGAACATGATATCAACACTGTATTGCATAGACTGAATCATTTGGTGTCTAAATACACACCTTATAAGAACAGGTCATCATCCAGTCCTATGGAGTTATTAGCCATTTTAGATAAAGAACTCCATAAAAGCAAGGCTGTCTCGAATGTAGATACATCCAGAGAAAGGTGAGGTGTTATAGGAATGAATTCTTTTTATTGTTCTTATCCCTTTTTCATTCCAGATCAATATTATATGTTATCAAACAGAAATTAACGACAGAAATACAGAATATACACTTATACCAACTACGGTTACAGAACAACAATGAAGAACAGAGCATTCATCGATTGAGAATCACTGAATTGGAGTCAAGAATAGGCAAATTACAATCTCAATCTCACCATTTAATGAAGAAAGAGAAAGCATTGAGCATGGAACTGTACCAGTACAAGAAAGAAGCAATGGATCTAAGAATGTGGAATGAAAGGGACAGATCAATCGAGGATCAGATGAACTATACTCTCAACAATCAAAGTAAAAGCAAAAAGACTAACAATATAGAATCAGCTTACTATGAGGAGCAAATAGAGTCCCAATCTAAACAATTTAAGAACAGCATCAATGAACAAAGATCATTACTTCAATTGAAGCAAGATGAAAACAACCAAATGGATATGAAGTATAGGCAACTATCAAAGGCAAAACAAAATCTGGATGGTGTACTCAGTCAGAGATCAAGGGAAGTAGATGATCGAGATAGATCCATTACAAGGCTTCATGAAGAAATTCAACAAGAGATAAGAGGTAAAAACAACAGACAGAGGACAGCAATAAGAGAAGTGGTTGCGACTGACAGAGATAAGGCAGCACTCAATCACCGAGAACTATTATGGGAGGAGCAAAAGAAGACGATGGAGAAAGAATTCGATACACTGTTGGTGGACTTTGATAGACTAACCTGTGATGCCATGGAGTTCGATACTGACAGAATGAAGTACGATAGGAAGATAAACGATCTGAACAAGAATATCAGTGAACTAGAAACCAATCTTATGGATGAGAAGGCGAAAACACTGGGTTATTCTCAAGGTGGTAAACCCACTACAGACTCATTGCGAAAGGAATTTAGATTATTAGTGGCAGAGATCAAATCAACTCATCAGCAAAGAATGAACCGAGAAGCGGAGGAGATCAGGAGACTGCAATCACAGATTGATGAACTAATGGCTGCTAAACAATCAAAGTATCATAACAGTCAAGCATACGAGCATATGAGTACCCAAACTTAGAATATTCCCTATAAAAAAGAAACCTGAATTTCCCCTTATTATAATATCCAATCTACTTTTCATCCTGCTCTATTCAAATATATCATCGATCCATAATCATTGCCTTTCAACTCCTGATGTGTTCAAATATCTTATTACCTATGTTTCACTATTGTTATTCCATATGTATGTAGATAGAGAGTGAATCGCATGTTTTCGCATAAATATATAGCGATAAATAGATTATTAGAAATAGGATTAATATGGAGATGTATATTGCTCTGATCAGCATAAAATGTTGCATAATTGGTGTCTTTTACTCATACATAACTGTCAGTAAAGAAATTAACAATCCAAAATAGTATAATTTCCAGAATGTGACAATGTAGATAGGAGTCATTCTTCTCCTGTTCTACTGTTGTGTAATAGAATCAAGTAGGGAGATATAGACTCTCTGTAGTCTAGTATACGTTAATTGTATAAGATACTCATGTAATTGTATTGCCTTTATATTAGCATATTTATAAACATGTATTCTTTGTATATATAAATAGACCTTATATATAGGGAGTCATTCAATACAACATCTATTCACAGAAAAGTGGATTTTATATAAATAACAGTGTGTTCTTCCAACTCTCTTGGTTCTAATTAGATAGAATATCATAGATCTATAAGATACATGCATTCTATATATTCAATTAGCCTCTTCCTCATAACAGCTGTTTTGACGTACGCATTGCCTGCAAATCTAGAGATAACTCGTAGTTATGTTACTAGAGATCAATTCATCTTACCTTTCAAGAATCCTACATATTACCCTAAATGTCTGTTTCATGGTACTAACCCACCCAACCCTGTACCTACCGGACCCCTTCACAGAATAGACAACTACTTAAAATCAAAGCATTTCCCCAGACCATGGTCAAACCCTGATACCAGCCATCCTGGTGTACAAGAAGCTATCAAATCTATCAACTGGGATTATGTTCCATGTTTCTCTCCAAGAAACCAAAATGAAGTCTATGATCATGTAACTGATCCTGCTTGTTGGTGGTCTAGAAGTGAATGCACACATCCCAAAGCTCCTTATTTACCGGAAGATATCTATTAATGTCCTGATGCTGGTGACTTTGGCTTAGTAAGAAAGGAAATACATGCTAAATAATTCTTATTCACTTTACTATTATTTTTTAGACGTATGATGATGGGCCATTAGTGCCCTTAAGCGAAGATGATCTCTGGGCAGAACCTCGTTTTTATGACTTTCTAGCTAGATTGAATCAAAAAGCAACCTTGTTTTGTGAGTTTTATAGCACTGTTTATGATTATAGGCTTACTGATTACAGTTTGATATTAGATGTTGGATCTAATGTGGTTGCTTATCCTGAAGCAGTTTTGAGAGGACTGAAATCAGGACATACTCTATGTGCACACTCATGGTCTCATCCGGCAATGACTAGTCTTACAAATGAAGATATTGTTGCCCAGTTATATTGGAGTATCAGGGCTATCAAAGAAGCTGCGGGTGTTACTACCCGTTGTTGGCGACCTCCTTTTGGTGATATAGATGATCGTGTTCGTGCTATAGCTCATCAAATGGGATTGTCTACTATATTATGGGACACAGATTCATATGATTGGCGCTTACCTTCTATAGCCAATGATTATGCAGGTACAGAAACAATGGACATAGTCGATGCTCGCTTTCAGTCATGGATTGATAGACGTAAATCTGGGAAGTACATTAAAAATGGCCACATTGTACTAGAGCATGAAACCAGTAATGTCACAGTGGTTGTTGCGGAGAAATGGCTGCCTCTTCTACAGAAGAATTTTGATGTAAAGACAGTGCATGAATGTGCACCACAGCTTCCATCTCCTTACTGGGAACATTAGATGTAGTATTTAAACAATCACTGAAATCAGTCAAAAAAAATAGCTGATGTTCTATTTGATTGATAAATCAGTATCTGATAGCTATATTATACTATTGCTTGCTATTCAATAAAATAAACACTGGTTATTCTTATATAAAAATAGGTCAATTGTTGCATATTATCTAGTAGTAATCACCACTCTATCTAACTACACCTTGTTGTTCTCCATTAAGGCACTGAACACTAAAACCTTTGACAGGCTTGATTAAGGAAACCTAAAGTTGAAAAATAATGTATAGTAATACTGGATTTTCCACTTGTACTTTGTGACCAGTTGATATATTGTTACACTCGAAGGTACCTTTGAAACATTGTCATACATTTACCACTTCTTGTCTATTTCTTGTTCTGTAACAGCCCATTCATACACATAAGTGGTTGTACTATATAATGCAAATACTGCTCGTACCTATAAACTAATGCAGGCCTCTATTTCAAACAAATCAATAACTGAATACACCATTATCATGAGTGGAAATAGAGCAAGACCCCATTATTCTTTAGATGTATTTATCTATTCAGACAAAACATTAGCTTATACCACCAGAACTTTGCTACTCTATTGAAACACTTACTTACTCGTTAGATTACTGGCTGAGAGAGGGAAACAGCTAGCTTTTTACAGCCAACTTGCAATTCAATATTTAACGTGTTGAACTACAACAAGTTCTTACCATAACACGATGGAGAGAGAAACATAAAGAAGAAGAAGAGAAATGAATGTGTAACTTTTTTTCTTGGATGAAGAAAAAGGGGAATAAGCCAGGATTGTTTATACGCCTGCTTGTGTGTCAAACAAAGGATTTGCATGGAGTAAGATAAAGTTACTTTCCAGTTAACTCAAGTGTCTCATTGACGTATGTTTAGCAGTGGTATGCCTTTCCCATATAAATGTAGACTCAAGAATCCTCCCTCTTTTACCAATGTTTGATATGGTGTGTGTTATTATCACTTGCAGTCTATGTAGCATTTTCAATCCTCAGTAAATAAAAAAAGGGTTGGTATTACAGTAAGTAGAAAGATGGATACAATGTGTAATGTACTTAAGTGTCTGACTGAGAGACTTGAAAGATATCATTTAAACTATACGGTCACTGATCTATATAAAACTGGGCTATTACTACGATCAACCATCTCAATATTTTCTGCCTTTAACACGAGCTAATATTCATACAGAGTAGAAGCCAATATTCAAATGCCAGAAAATTAGAGTGAATAATCATCCAAGTATATATATATCAAGCGAAATAATCAGGTGAATTTGACAGTTTATATGGAACATGACCCATCAATCTTTTATAAATAATCAGCAGCTATTCATTGACCAGAGTACCATAATCAAATGTCCACTAATTGATGTAACTAAATTAGATGGATATTGTCGGCACTTAAATATTGCTAACTGCATAAAGGATTAATCGTGAGAAAGAGCTAACTACATCATATTATAAGATAGGAACATGTACATACATCTAAAGTGGTATTCTGTCACTATACATGTGATTATAAATAGACTGTCTACAAATAATAGGATGACAGATGTTATATTTTATCGAATCACAAGCCACGGAATAGTATAACCATAGTGCAATAACCATCTTCCAGCCAATCGGATTCAAGTAATAGATCAGCATGAAGAATTATTACCATATGGAATATCAAGCATTCTCTTTTCTGTTGACTGATTTCAGTGATTGTTTAAATACTACATCTAATGTTCCCAGTAAGGATATGGAAGCTGTGGTGCACATTCATGCACTGTCTTTACATTAAAATTCTTCTGTAGAAGAGGCAGCCATTTCTCAGCAACAACCACTGTGACATTACTGGTTTCATGCTCTAGTACAATGTGGCCATTTTTAATGTACTTCCCAGATTTACGTCTATCAATACATGACTGAAAGCGAGCATCGACTATGTCCATTGTTTCTGTACCTGCATAATCATTGGCTAATAGAAGGTAAGCGCCAATCATATGAATCTGTGTCCCATAATATAGTAGACAATCCCATTTGATGAGCTATAGCACGAACACGATCATCTATATCACCAACGAGTAGTGGCACTAGCAGCTTTGAACTAGTCATATATTCTATTGAATAGTCATAGGTCAGTCACACTATCAGCAATCAAATCATAACTAGTGTAACGGCACTCGCAAAACAAGGTTCTGCTCGTAAATAGATCGTGATACTTAAACCATTAATTTATATAGCCCTCTTTTTTCTATTTCTTTCCTATTCTTTCTTTACTTCTCATAAATGATTATTAACGAATACAGAGTTATCAATAACTGCACCCGAGATGAATACCAAGTGGGTAAGGAATAAGCAGATAAAAATATATATGCCTGTATTACTCACAAATAATGGCAGCACAACTCTATGCCACTGCTTTAGCATCCAAGGAACAGACAGGAGGTGGAGAAGGTGTGGAAGTAGTAAAGAATGAGCCATATGAGAAGGGAGACGAAAAAGGTCAATACACATACAAGATATTCAGACTGGCTTCTCGTGTTCCATCTGTAGTGAGGTCTATTCTGCCTACTGGGGCATTGGATTTGTATGAAGAAGTAAAGTTTTAATATATCTTAATAATGAGTGAATATGATATGAATGATCTATTACTATATATAGGCATGGAATGCATATCCTTATTGTAAAACAGGTAATATCTCACCCATACCTATAGCAGATATATAACTAATATATATATATAGTTCTCAAGGTAATATTCATATATACAGTGTAATAGGTGAAATATGTATTTATAACTGGCTATAATGATATAGAATGGATATATGAAAGAGTACTTTTCTATTGTCTATGAGACATTGCATGTGAATAACTCTAGGGGTGAAGTGTATAATGCTCTTAATATATCAGATGAAGGTAAAGATGTGTTAATGAATTAGATAGTTGGTACTCACATACATTACACACACATTAAAGATTTAAAGAAGAGAAATATTATCATTATTGATGTGGCCAATGATAAGTTCGAATCCAAGTATTATAAACCAGAAGAAGATCCCAAGCTATTCAAGTCTGTTAAGACAGGCAGAGGACCCTTGAATAATCCTGACTGGAAGGAAACATGTGAACCTGTAATGACATGCTATAAGCTAGTGTATATTGAATTCAAGTGGTTTGGTATTCAGAGTAAGGTTGAATCTTATCTGGCAAAGACAGTTCATACACTATTCACCAAGTTCCACAGGTAATATTTACAGAGTATGAGTAACTACACTTTTATTCATCCTGTATGCATTAGACAATTGTTCTGTTGGACTGACAAGTGGTATGGAATGACTATTGATGATATTCGACAATTAGAATTGAAGACAAAGATGGATTTAGATGCACAGATTAACCAAGGAGAACCTGTTAAGCCAATAGAAGACTTATAAAGAAAGCAATAAAACAAACACCTGAGTTGTAATTCCCCCCCCTCCCATCCTCAATCTTTCCCCCAACCTGAGAACTGGGGGCGGGTTTTTTATTATTATTATTTTCCACCTTATTTATTACTTAATACAAATGACAGCTATGCAATTATATGTATGGGGTCCCATTCTTAATGTGGCCTCTATTGACCCAAAGTGTGTTGTTATTGAGTCTTATCTGAGACTCATTAAGCAGGAATATGATATAGTCTACTGCAATGACCCCCAAATGAGTCCAACTGGTAAAATGGAGAGTGTATCATTTCATGGAGTTTTATATTAATGAATAAACAACAGGTGAACTTCCCTTATTGAAGGATAAACAAGTATGGGTTGCAGGTGTTGATCGCATATTGAATCACCTGATGAAGCGTGGTAAAGATGCCAACGAAGGTCTATCAGAAGAACAAAGAGCAGAATATGTTGCGTAAGTAGTGTTTACATAGTGGATAAGTTTGCCCTGTACTTACCCTATTGTATTTTGTACCTAGTTATTCTTCTTTAGCACAGGAGAAATTATATGATTGTATGGTATGGAGTATTGACAAAAATAAGGAGAGGGGGGATTCACCTTTTATTAATGCTTCTCGTTAGTTATACAGTTGGTATGCTGACTCCACCAACTTCATTCAATGTATTCGACCCACCTATGCCGACTTACTTTCTTTCCCTTCTCGATATATTGTCCCTATTCAACTAAAGAAGACTGCCAAAGCACGTTTATCCAAATACAATGTCGAGATAACAGCTGATGATGTGGGCTTACCAAATAATGAAAAAGAGGAATTGAAGGATTTGATGAAGTCTGGATGGCATCAAGTAAGTTGAGCCAGTACTATCAATGCCTGTGTTTATTTACTTCTATTTAGATGTATTCTATAGCCAGAGATACTTATGGTATTCTGAATACACAGCTGAGTGATAGGGACTACATGTTTGGAGACAGGTAATTCTGGCGTTCGAATTGTAAAGGGAGCTTGTATTAATATATGTGGAATAGACCCTCAACATTAGACTGTGTTGTATATGGATATTTAGCATTACATGTCTACCCTAATTTACCCCATGGAAGATTACAGCATATCATCACAACTGAATATCCCAAATTGACTGAATACTGCAATCGAATGAAGGATCTCTTGTTTAAGGAAGAGAATAACCCCAAGGAAGCAGAAGCATCAGACGATGTACCCTCTGTTTGGAGGACATTCAAGAACAATCCTGTTGTATTTGTGCACACAGTGAAGGATGATTTCATGTCCTATATGGGTAAGAAGAATGATAAGCCAGAGAAGAGTCAGGAACAAATAGAGTTTGATCGTAAGCGTATATGGTCTATTGCTGGTGCAGTCACATTCTTCCTAGGCTATGTTATCTATAATGGTATATTGAGTATAAGCATTATAGATGATGAAGAAGAGGGTGAATTCTATGAGGATAATGATAATGTATACGAGGATGATGAATAAATTGGGAATATATATACTCTCTGGGTATGAAATAGATGGTCACGCAAATCATTAAAGTGGAGAATGGGTTGATCTGTACACTTATAGAAAACATCAAACAACCAATATGCCTGTACTCTGTATTATATAAGAGCTGATGATTGATGTGTGTGTGTGTGTGTGTGGTAAATAAATGATTTCGTTAGTGTCCTTAATTTGAACTCAGCTTAATAATGTGTTGAACACTCTCATATTTGGTATTCGGCAGAGAGGGTCGAAATGTTCCCCGAATTTATTCACTCACCCCTTCTACACCCCCTTCTTTTTTCCTCCCCTCTCTCTTATTATTGTTTATTGATATTAAGTCCTTTTGGTGTTATCAGTATCTTCTATCTACTTTACCACTCTTGTTGATCGAATAATAATACCTACGATTTATAATGAAAGAAGGCAAAGATGACTATAAAATTGTCATTGACCAGGAACCCGAAGGGATGAACAATCAATCTTCAGTAGTAGCACCCTCAGTCATCAAATTATCACCTGGATTGCGTGCTTCTTTACCCATCGCATGTTACTGTTTTGCCTCTATCTTGATGACTATCACTAATAAATATGTGTTAAGTGGATTTGACTTCAATATGAACTTTCTGTTATTGGCCATCCAGGTGAAGTATATAATCCATTTTATGTTTATCGTTCATTAACGTAATATCTCATGTCTAGAACTTGGTCACGGTAATGTTGCTGATTTCATTTAGATTTCTCAATCTGATCAAATTCCGTGCATTTGATACGACAGAAGCACGCAAATGGTTGCCTATTGCTATTTCACTTGTAGCTATGATTTATACTGGATCAAAAGCACTTCAGTTCTTACGTATTCCTATCTACACCATATTCAAGAACCTGACTATTATTCTTATTGCTTATGGAGAAGTATTATGGTTTGGTGGTAAAGTAACACATATGATGTTGGTATCATTTGGATTGATGGTAAGTGTTTGTATACACACATATATATGTATGCATTTGTCTAATACCACATCATCAGGTTCTTTCCTCTGTTATTGCTGGATGGTCAGATGTTAATGATGCATTGACACAGATCACAGACCTCGATACAACCTTCATTGGATATTTTTGGATGGCTTCGAATTGTATTGCCTCGGCTGCATTTGTCCTTTATATGCGTAAGAGAATCAAGCTCACCAACTTCAAGGACTTCGATACTGTATACTATAACAATATCCTCTCAATTCCCTTCTTGATCGTTCCTAGCTTATTATTTGAAGATTATGGAAGTGAGAATTTGGCTAGAAACTTGTGAGTGACAATGTGTGTATAGGATGAATATGGTTATCTGATTAATGTTTATCGTGTTTAGCCCTATCGAAGTACGCACCCAAATAATAACCGCCATGGTATTCTCTGGTGTATCCGCCTTTGTCATGTCTTATGCATCTGCATGGTGTGTTCGTACTACATCTTCCACTACATATTCCATGGTGGGTGCATTAAATAAATTGCCTATTGCCGCCTCAGGTATTCTCTTCTTTGGTGATCCTGCCACTTTTGGTAATGTGATGGCTATCATTGTTGGTAAGAATACAGTGCATTATTGTTTGTAGAATGAGTATACTAAATATGATATTACAGGCTTCATTGCAGGATTGTTCTATACTGTAGCTAAAACAGTCTCCAATAAGGTGAATACCAATAAAGATGTCATTCCAATGTCATCCTCAAGTCAGAGTAATGCAGACGCCGTCAAAGATCATGGGAAGCCATAGCTTGTGATGAAATGTTCAACCCACTCCCCCCCAACTACATGCTCTCTACTGCTCTTAAAACCTTCATTCCCATTATTGTTATTATTTATACTTTTATCATCATTTACAATAGATTCTTCCCTTGTGCTTATACTCGATAGAGAACAGAGGCATCGGTGGAAGAAGAAAGAAGGATTACATAATTCATGACATTTACTCTGTATAAATGTAATAATAATAAAAAAATCAAATTGGTAACTATCTGTTAAAAATAACTTTTTGCTCCTAATTTCCGAATATTATTCAACCTTCTTTCTTTCCCTTTTCCCTCATGGTCAAACTAAAGCCTAGAAGAAGGAATAAAAAGAAGTCTGATTTCAAGCTGTCTTCGATTACTGATCATTTCCCACCCTTGCTCAATACAGAAGAACGTCTAGTGGGCATATGGAAATCAATCACCTGGCCAGTGTGTCTAAAGATCTTGAAAGCGAATTTTGCCGTCACCATTCTTCTGGGTTTATTCTTTTTTGAGCCAGTTGCACAGTATACAAAAACTGCCGGCATTTTAGGTTGTGTTGCTGTAGAGTTTGTCCAACCTGCCAAATCATATGGATTTATAGCAGAGGATATATTTATAGGGAGCATCATGTGCTGTGTATCTGCATCATGGGCAATATTGGGCACTTATTTGGCATCTCTGGTTAAAGATCCGAATGATACGACAATGGCACAGCCTAAACCCTGTGCCATTCTGTCAATCTTCCTTGTATTCGGATGCTTCATATTAAATTTATTCAGAGCAAAAGTCGAGCAAGCAAATACAGGAGGTAATGTATAATGGTGTGTTTATACCTCAACTAAAGACGATGGGACTCCTTTTTTAGCAATGGTATCTGCAACTATTATGGTCATCAGTCTTACGGGTTCTGTACTAACAACTGAGTTTACAGCTATAACGACGGTAATTCTTTCTTGATGTTTCTTATTGTCATCTTATCTTATTTATTCAAACAGCTACGAGCATTGATTCCTACATTGGCTGGGTTTACTATAGTGTTCTTGATATTCATCTTCATATTTCCCGAGAACAGTACCAAGGTTTATATGGAGAATCTCATTAAAGCACTGGAAACATTTGACGATATTCATGACAAACAATCCAAGGCATTTCTTAAGATACCTATCGAGGGTTCTGATCATGTCGACTCTGTATCTTTTGTCAACAACACCATTGACCAGATGATAACGACCATTATACAACGGAAAAGGATAGTCAGACGAGAGTTCTCTTATAATACTCTTTCTCCTACAGACATCAGTGCTCTGACTTCCTACACAAAAAAACTAAAAGTTCCATTACAGGGGCTCTCATTAAGCAGAGCTATGGAGGAGAAGATGAGGCAGGCAACGGATAAAGTTGTGAATAACAATAACAGTAGAAGTAACTCTGCTGACCGAAATACTTTGTCAATGTTTGATCCTGGACCAAGTCTTGGTCCTTTGCAACAGACATACAGCCTTTTCAGTGCAACTGATGATGACGATGAAATATTGTCAGATGACGATACAACTGCTCTACCTCCTGCAATTAATAGCTCCACTTCTACTCTATCCGACGAAAGAACACACGACTCTTCGACAAAGGGGAATCATTCTCACTCACGAGAGAAGATACGCTGGGAGGAATCTCTCAAAGTGATGAGTTTCTGGAGAAGTGATTACGATGAAGTATTGAAGTTGGTCGCACCTATCTACCACGAATTAGTTATTGCATGCTCTGTAGCAATGAAGGAATCGATTAAGCGATTGCGTCGGCTGCAACAGTTGGATCCTCGTTACCAAGACAAGCCTCATTTTTACAGATATTATTATAGATGGAAAGTAGGGAAATTAAGAGAAGCAGAAGAGAGATTAAAGTATGATTATGAACCATCCCATGACCCTTCTCTACCGTTGGCAGATGCTATACACAAATTCTATCGAGACCGTCTTACAGGACTAGATAAGTTATATACGCGAAGTGGTGTTCCCCGTCGTATCTTATTTCTTCTCCTTACCTATCAATTCAATATATATACATATGCAGAATCCCTGTATACCCTCACCTCATTTATATCCGAACTTGACCATTCCCGAGACGATCGTCAGTTTTCGATTCCTCAAATATCGTTTATGAAATGGACCTCTAATAAATATGGAGATGATGAGTTTTTTGAGATGGCTCCGCCTGGAGCCATTGCCGAAACAACCAATCCTTTGTCCACCACATTACTGAAACGTGTTACCAAGCTCGCCTCCAAGAATCTTTCAGAAAAAGAACCGACTGATTCGCTATATAAATTAGAATCACTTCAAAGAGGAACAGTCAATGTTCTGGGTGAGGGTGAACCAACACGTCAAAATGAACGAATGCAAGAAGCTACAAGCAAACTTAATGTTTGGAGGAATACTACTCTCGATCATTTGACTTATCATGATCCAGATGTCGCTTTTCCTGAAACACCCACCCAGCGGTTTTTCTATGCATGCTATTTGTACTTAATTAAGCATGTCTATACTGCAGATGTTGCTTATTCTCTGAGAGCGGCTACAGTGGTGGCTGCTCTTTCGCTACCTGGATTTCTGGATGTATCAGTTAAATGGTATAATTCAGTTCGTGGACAATGGTCAGTGGTTGTAGCACTGATTTGGATGGGTCCAAGTGTAGGAAGTAACTTTTTTGGGTAAGTAACAAGTGTAATCATTAAGTTTCATTCATCTTATATCCCATTAGAACGATGACCCGAACAGTGGGTACCTTTATTGGTGCGGTTGTCTCTATTTTAATTTGGGAGATATCAAGAGGAGAAAAAGCGGGACTTTTGGCTGCATATTTTGTATTCAATATTCCATGGTGGTTATTATATATTAATGGAAGATTTTGGAAAGCAACAGGCCTTTTTGCTCTTATCACAGTATCAATCAGTAAGTGTTCTTAATAGAAAACAGAACCGGTAATTAAATCAACTCTTGGTGCTAGTCATTGGGTATTCTTCTTTTTATGAGGCGGGTACTATCAGGGAATCCATCTATACTATCACTTGGCAGGTAAAATCAAAATGAAACCAGAGACATCATCTTTAGATAACTAATGTATAATACACAGAGAACGGTTGATGTATTGGTAGGTGTCCTCGCAGCTCTTATCATAAGCGTCTTTCCATACCCTTATACTGGAAGAGTGATTCTTCGCTACCGAGTGGCACAAACTCTTAGTGAGATTGGGGCATTATACTCAACATTTCTTGCTCTCTTTCTAAGAAACAGGCTGGAAAACATGTCTCTGGAGTTAGTTGATGAGAAGTTATTCAAGTCAGTATCCGAAGCAATTCAAAGACAAATCAAGGGTGAGCGTGTGTTATTAGAACAAAGTCGATTTGAACCGGCCTTACGTGGTGTATTTCAAGAAGAAAAATATCTACGTATTTTACAGGCATTAGAAAATATACTATGTTTGAGTGTACAGATGAATGCCGCAATCAAAAGAATTCCTTATGAATGGAGAATGATGATATCTACACCTACATGGAGAGAAAGAAAGGAGATGGTACGTCAGAAATTTCAACGTGATAGAAATCCTGCATTAAAACTTTATATCTAGATATCAGCCTACCTTACTGCACTTTACTTGGCATCAAATGCCCTATCGACAAAAAAACCCTTACCTCCTTACATCATAAGACCCACCAAAGCTAGGCGTAAATTAACAGACAAGGCCCGGAGATTAGAGGCATTGAAGATCGAATCGCTGGGGAATAAGGAGTACACTTATTTTAGTGCGTATTTAATGAATTCAGAGCAATTTGCAGTTGAATTAGAGTTATTAGTTGCTACCATTCGTGATCTACTTGGCCCTGATAAATTGAGTCTATGGTTGAACTATAAGCACTAGATGAATCATAGAACTATACGCATCAAGAGTTCAATCTGAGGATATTGTCTTTGAACAAGAGAAAGACAGATGCCACATTACAATCACCCCAAAACATTAAAGTAAACATATCCCATCTCTTTAATTACTATATAAACCTTCCTTCCTTCCCAATGATGCATAGTTGGTAGTTCTGTGAGTGATGTTGGTTATAATCGCTCAGGATGTAGCTGGTAACTTCTTATTTTATCATGAGGGAGTGTCCATTGTAGAAGAAATTAACCATTATAAGATATTATGGTATAAGGCAATCACAGTGAACAAACTTTTATCTGGATTGACTTCTTCTGAGCTCATTCAGAAAGAAAGGACCATGAAGAGAAGGGGCCTGATGCAGCGTCTATTCAATAAACAAACAAAAAAAAATCTTCATGAACATATTGGGTAGTGCAAGAGCAAGTTTCAATTGATATATTTTGTGAAATAGGCATTATGCCATATTGGTTTATCCCTGAGAATCCTGCCCTTGATCCCAAATAAGATAGTGCCGGCAAAACCTTCAACATTCTGACCCTTAATATATTGAATTGGATCACTCTTTTCCTTCGACGTGATTAGCAGTAATATACTATTCTTGCAGAATTCAGGATACAAATAAATAAAATGGTGATACTGCCTTAACACGAATCATTTGAATATCTTTCAAGTCATTTGTTCTATAAATGGGTAATTGCCAGATATAGTTACCATAGTGATGCTTTGGAAAACACATTTTCTATGAATAGCACTCAAACTCAATTTAATCTTGTGTAGCATTCATAGAGATTTGTGATTTGTGCCGACTCATTTATCGAATGGAGATCAAAATTAATCCATTTCGTAATAAAACCCAATTGTATACAAAATAGAGTAATATCAATTAAGAAAACATTAGTTGTATTACTTATAATATTTATCCACTGCCTACCATTCAACACAGCTCTTCCACTTTCCTATCAACCGTACTTTCATCCTCTCCATTCTTTTATTTGCTGTATCATAGCAACCCACTCCATATTTTGAATCATAATTGATAGTCATAGTAACCAAAATGAGGCACATGATCACATACTCTTTATTATTCCTATTGTCTGGAGTATCTGCCAGTGAGGATTTCATTCGACTGCCCATCAAGAAAAACTTGAAGACAAAATCAGTACACTCCAAACGTATGGACTATAAAGAACCACTTTACAATAAAGAGGGGATAGAGTATTTGATTGAGATTGGAGTGGGTACACCGCCTCAAAAATTCCATATAGCATTTGATACTGGAAGGTAAATTTCCCAACTATATCATTATTTGATACCTTGACACTCATGAAGACAACCCATCTTTTTTTTCTTATCGTGCTTTAAAGTGCCGATATCTGGATTCCATCTACTGCCTGTCCTGTTGCCATGTGTCCTCTCAAACGATTCAATTCTGCGAAGTCATCTACTTTTCATGCACTGAATCAGACATTTTCAGTTGAATACGGTATTGGGTCTGCAACAGGTGTTTATGCAAAAGAAAGCATTTCTTTCCCAAAATCGGGCGTCTCCTTACCCGGTCATACAATAGCATTGGCAACCAAGTCAAATAATATCATCTTCGAGTCATATGATAATTCTCCTACTTCTAATGGTGTATTTGGACTGGGATTTCCAGATATCAGTACTAAAGCAACAGACAAACCTTCCCATTTTGTAGCTGACTTGTTCAATGCGGGTATGATATCAGCACCTATCTTTTCCATCTTCCTTAATACCCAATTCCTGTATGGCACTGCAGGAGAATTAGTGTTGGGTGGAATAGATCCTGCAAGATATACTGGTGAAATAAGCTATGTACCAGTCATCACATATGATGTATCCATGTTCTACATTGTCCCTAATTTAGGTGTTAATGCAACTACCACAGAAACAGGCAGTAAAGAGGAATATATCTATTGGGCAGTACCTGGGCAAGGCATCTCTACTTCAGCTGGATATAAATTCAATCATCCTGAGTTGGTTGCTTATATTGTAGACTCTGGAAACACTATATCCTATTTCCCACCTCTTATCGTAAAGAACATTGTGATGTCTGCCACCAATAAGTCCAAAACAACTGCATATGATGCTATCAATGAGATCTATACTGTCGACTGTGCCTTTGCCCAGAGTGATCCATCCAATGTAGTAGAGATCCATATGTCTTCTTCTGCTGTAGATAAGAGTGCCACATCTGTCACAATTACTGTCCCTGTTTCAGATCTGATTATTCCCATTGATGAAGCCATTAATGCTGAGACCTCTAATTTATGCATGTTCGGTATTGCACCTACACCCACTGGACTTGATTTATCTTCAGGCGATGTATGGATTCTCGGCCAATCTGTCTTAAGATCCGTATACAGTGTGTTTGATTTGAATGAGCATAGAGTGGGAATAGCCAAAGCACAGTATGTGGCTGATACTCCAGTGACCGGGGTTAAGGATGTTGATGAAACAGAGGATAATACGAATAATGATGCTATCTATTACGATGTTAACACAAATCATGCTCCTCAATTACCCATCACACATTCAATCTCATGCTTAATGCTAATTATTATATTAATCTGGATCTATTAAGCATTTAATTTATGCCTTTTGATAAATAAAAAAAAAAGTTTCATATATCAAAGTGATTATTCTATCTTCATGTCATGCAAGACATGCTAGTTAGATGACATGGAGAGAAATACTATATAACCATTCTGTTCTAACGCTCTTTTCACTTGTTTCTACTTCTACTTTTTTTTCTTTCTTTCTGTTCCCCCAACTGTAAAGCTCTGTAATCTTGGTCTTTATACTCATTACAATGCAACTCAATCTAGTCGTTTCTGGATTACTGGTGGCTGCTATCCATCTTGTTCAAGCAGATGGTGTTATCCGGGCACCCATTCTGATGAATCCCAATAGAGAGCATCCATTGAAGATAGCCAGAAGAAGACATGAGATACTGTCAAGAAGAGATCAACAGTATAGGGCTCCTCTCTATAATGATCAAGGGTCTCAGTATCTCGTTGAGGTATCTATCGGAACACCCGGTCAGAAATTCGCCGTGACATTGGACACTGGAAGGTAAACATAAAGCGAGTGAATATATGAATTCCTTCCATATTCTAACCGATTATTTATCATAAATTAGTGCTGATTTATGGGTTCCCTCCAATCAATGTCCAACTTCTGCTTGTCCATTCAGTAGATTCAATCCCGAGGCTTCATCCACTTTCAATAATCTTGACAAGCCATTTGGTATACAGTATGGTATTGGCAGTGTCAATGGTACCTATGTCACGGATACTGTCTCTATTGGGGGTGCCACTATCCAGAACCAACAGTTCGGATTAGCATTGACTACTGCTGATATACTCAATCCACATACTTCCTCGGGTGGATCATCAGGACCTAATTCAAGCGTAGAGGCCAATGGTATTCTGGGTCTCGGATTTCCTGCTCTTACACAGTCTAATTCCAAGGGTGGAAGTGGTTACAATCCCTTTGTGTTCAATCTGGTGCAACAGAACCTATTAGACAAGCCTGTGTTTTCGATCTTCTTAAATAGTATTCAAAATCAAGGGTATGCAGGGGAGATAGTGTTTGGTGGTATTGATGATAGTAAATATACTGGTGATTTGGTCTATTTGCCTGTTGCTGGACTGACATCTCGTGCCAATGAATCCTTGAATGCCCGTACTGATGATATGAATGCCGCTAATGACTCTGATTTCTACTACTGGATGGTCTATGCTCAAGGACTAGGAGTTAGTAATAATTCTGGCAATAATCCGGCATGGAGATTACGTCAGATAGGAGCATTCATTCTGGACACAGGTACTACATTGACTTATCTACCCAACTCCGTTGCCACCGATGTTGTTTCTGCTATTGCTGGTGAAGGAGGCTATATTTTGGATAGACAGTCGGGTGTGTTTGTTGTTAACTGTAGTACAGCATATAGTGGAGCCAAGTTTGAACTACACATGTCCCCAGATGCAGAATTCACAAGTAATCCCGTCATATTGAGTGTTCCCGCGAATGAACTTGTTATTCCTATTGATGGAAACTCAGTGGACACAGCCAGTACCTGCATGTTTGGCATAGCACCATCTGGTGATTCAGGTGGAATAGGCTCGAATATGTATCTGATAGGTGATTCGGTATTGAGATCAACTTACATGGTGTTTGATATAGGAGAGAAGAGGGTAGGATTGGCTACATCCATCAATGTAGGTGGTTCTGTGTCAGTAGGCAACTCTACCTCTACTAGTGGTTCTGGAACCAGTAATTCTAGTGGCAGTATTCTTCAACATATAGATTATTATGTATACATTTTATTATCCATTCTAGCCATTGGTTACACACTGTAATAAAATATTCTGAAATGTTTAAAATGATTCGTCTGAATTTGAATTATTTACATTTATAAACTCCATCAAGATATAAATAAAACTCTTGAATAAAATATTTAAATATAGGTTTTTCTTTTCTTTTAATATACTTATTGAAAAAAAAAAGAAGTTAAAATATTTTAATTACATACTCCAATCAATAAGTAACCATGGAAACAGTGATGAATCGAAGCACTCTCAGACGCCTGGCTGATGCAAGTCATAATAAGATCTATCCTTCTATTATTCCTAGAAACGAACTCCCTCTGCGAAAGATATTATTAACCACAAGGTAAAGTATTCTCCCCCCCCCTCCCTAATAAATAATAATAATAATAAAAAAATAGCAGTAATAGTGGGTAGTACTAATTAGATATAAATACTACTGAGTGTGTATATGTATATGTATATATAAATATATATGTACATATACACTGTTGTATATGCTAACCATGGACTAAACTGTATGCTACTTATTATTAATAGATTCTGGAATGATGTACGCCATTTACAAGAGAAGCAGACGACTACGAATATAGCAGATGATTGGCTATTTAGTCAACAAGATACATTTGATCAATTCATGTTTGGTCAACAATCCACCAAGGATGAAGAGACTGTGGATATTACTACTGTTGCTGAGACTATGATTGCTGATGCTCTGCCTACGACTACTGAATCAACAGAGATCATTGCTATCCCTATATCAGATCAATCAACAGACAGAGCAATTAAAGCCAATACATTACCATGCGATTGGTCCTGGTTTGATGAGACTAAATCATCACTTTTAGACTCATTTAGTCACGAGATAGTCACTGAAGACACCCAATTGTTATTGAATAACTTCAAAATAAACAATCTATTGTCCCATCAGTCTGTTGAACCGGAAGACAGAAAGCGTGCAAGGGGTGAACAGGAGGAAGAAGACAGAAAGAAGAGGAAGGTGGAGAAAGAAGAGATAGGGGAGGATTGTTATTCTGCTATTGGTGTATCCATCACTCACCATACAATACATTTCCCTATGGATGCCCCGGCTACACCGGCTGGTCCGGCTTCTGGTACATCCCCCACTCCCAGCAGTCCACCCGTCTTATTAAGTGCATGATATCATTCCTCTTATATATAGTATATATATATGGAATATATATTAGAGTCATGTAGGTGTATATATAGTATATGTATGAATGTGCATATACATCTACTACTCATTTATATACTCTATATACATCTGCATACTTTATATATTCTCTCTCTCTCTCTTCCCTCATTCATCTCTAAATTATTCCCCTTATCCCCTCACTATCTATCCTCTTGTTTGTTTCTATCTTCTATGTTAACTATCTAGCCATCCTATTACACCCATAGTATAACACACACCCATAGTATAACACACACCCATAGTATAACACACACCCATAGTACAACACACACCCATAGTACAACACACACCCATAGTACAACACACACCCATAGTATAACACACACACACACACATGTATCCAACGGGCAAAAAGGGAATCACTGTTAATACTTACACACCATTGAAATAGTAACACTTCTTTTTTCTATTTTTTTTCTTATAATAACATAAACAATCAACACATTGTTCACACAAAATACAAATAAAGACACAAAAAAATTTATAAAACTAAAAAGAGCACAGACAGGGACGATATGTTAACACTCATCATCTGTCAACTAGTAGCTGAGATTTCATCTTTCAGCTATTTGCATAAAGATGCTACGATAAAGTGTGAAAATGACGATCCGGGTGTCTAATTATTGTTGTACCACCTTCTGAGAGTGTAACTAGGAGACCAGATGCTACTATCTAGATTGTTTAATATGCTCTGCAGTGTGTTTACACTGGAGAGATGCATGTATGTCTATCATCGACTACTTAGATGCTGTGATTAACCAAATATTTGTATGAATCTCGGTTTGATGAACATTACACAGAACAGGTTATGGTGTAGAGTAGAGTATATCAATGTGCACAAATGTCATATCTCTATTTTATCAGACAGATGACAATTCATGCATATCAAGTGAATACCCAGTTTATAAGACAATCTTTGTTACTATTTAATATAACTTAATCTTTGTATTGGTCTCCATCAGGGTGCAATTGGTTATATATGGTGAAAGAACCACGACATTTGTACATTGATATCACGTGTTTATTATTCAGTATTCATTATGTACTCCTGACCCTCTCTCTCTCTTCTTTCTTTTCTCTCTTTTATTCTATCTGGCCTACTCCCTTCTTTTCTTCCTTTCATTGTTCTCTCTACCTATAGACAATAATGAAAATGGGTCAGAGTAGTCTAATTTGGAATAACAATCTAGTGTATATCCTAATATGGTATATATTCTCTACTGTACTTTCCATCTATAACAAGTCATTGGTGGGTAAAGATCAGTATAACCTCAATTTCCCTTTATTGATGAGTTCCATTCATGCTGGAATACACACGCTGATTACAAGATGGATCATTAAACACAGCACATCCATTTCTATCAACCAATATTCAAACTATGATTACTTCTTTAGAGTGGTAATAATCTCATTCTGTTTAAATCATGCCATTATTATTCAACTGTATTCAGTCGATTTAGGTTCCCTGTGGAATAGCCGCTGCTATTGAAATATGCGCTGCCAACACATCTCTCATTCATATCACACTCTCATTCTACACAATGATCAAATCTAGTACCCCTGTCTGGGTCTTACTGTTCTCTATTCTATTTGGACTCAAGAGACCCCAGTTACACCTTATTGTGGCCATATCCATTATTGTTCTCGGTGTATTCCTGACTATTGATGGTGAATCCCATTTTGACAGTATTGGGTTCATTCTGGTCTCTATCGCTGCTATCATGTCAGGATTAAGGTGGACTATGACTCAGCTACTGATGTCCAATGGTCACAGTAGTCCCATAGTCACCTTATATCACATGAGTCCCGTGATGTTCATCACCATGTTCACCCTCAGTCTAGTCCTCGAAGACCCTTTTAGACAGACACACCTGAACCATTTCAACTCTATTGCCAATACACTCTCTTCTCTTGGGTTGATGTCTATAGGTGGCATTCTAGGTAATTTAAGTAAATAAAAAGACGATGATATCATTTCACTCACAATCTATTCCAGCCTTTATCATGACGCTAGCTGAATTCTATTTCATAAAGAACACAAGTACTGTTACATTGAGTGTAGCGGGTATTAGTAAGGAAATCATCATTATTGCACTCTCTGTCTTCTTGTATGGTGATAGGCTCACTGCCAAGACATATTCCGGGTAAATAGAATGTATTATTATGTATAGTGTATAGTACTCATACATATCCAATAGGCTATTCATATCTATTATGGGCATATTCTTATACAATTACTACAGGTCATCACCTACAGCAGAGAACAATGAGAAGATTTACTCATCGTGAGTTTCACATAGTCTGTTTATGGTTATTGTACTACCTACATGAATAAGTCATCCATGATAGGTTTATCATTGTTGTATTGTTATTTCGTGTTTCCCCGGAAACGGTTTAAAATGATACCTCTATTCCGCAAATGAAATAATATTACTATTTATAAATCACCATGGTTACAGAATACATCTATTTTTCCCATGGATATTTATTTCAGTCTGGTTGACTCTATCTATTTATGCACGATCTATGGATGTGGAGGTATCTTCTGATAAGTGATAATGAAACTTATTATTATTTATAGAATAATGAAGATATACAGTTCATATTAGACTATATTAAGAGTGAATGTTTATATAATGAAAATAACAAGGGGTTAAGGAATATGTGGGATAAAGTATAATAATATATTTGTATATATACAACTACGAATAAATATGACAAAAGGGGAAGGGTAGGGATTATTTTGAGGTAACAAAAAAATAAGAAGATAATGATGAACCTTCTATTTTCTTTAAGGTGTATTTTGACATATGCAGACATATGTTTATAAAGAGAGTCTAAACCTTCTCATTCTCGTCTTTTGTTGGCTCATTACTTGTGTCTGGGTGTACACGTTTACTATAGGTTGTGGGTGTGCTAAGAGAAGGCCATTTGCTACCATTTGTTGGGTTATGTACAGCTGCAGGAGCAGATATTTTCTCAGACTAGAAAGAACATATGATTAATCTATGAGTATCTAAACATCTTTGTTCGCTTTACCTTTTCTTCCAAGTGGGTTTCATTGTTATTGGAGACATGGATGAAGTGAGTACCCTGGCCCTTTGGTACACGCTGAGCTACACCATCAGCATCCAAGGTGACTTCATAGACAGTTTCCTATTTATAGAAATCAGTATATAGATTCATTGTTTATCTCCTGAGACATACCTTCTGGAAATAAGGATGAGAAATACAACAGCCCATTTATGATGTGAATATGAATAAGTGGTAAAAAGAGTGATAAGAAGAGAAAGAAGAGAAAGAAAGAGGAGGAGAGATCACTTTATAACCTTCTACTGTTTCATAATTACTATTTTCCTCTCTCGGACCCGGATCTTTTTGTCTTCATTCTGGTGATACAATTACACAGCTGCGAGTACATGTTACAGCCATAGAACAGAACTACCTACTATTTATCCAGATTCCCAACCAGTCTTAATCCTTTTCTCCGCTTATTATTAAAGGAGGGTTTTTATTATATAATCACACGTCAATTCGTTCATCACCATCACTGTCTGACCATGCATCCATGTTAGACTGTTATATTAGAGTTTAGCACATAATAGATATGACATCCTCAAATTTAATAATACCGTCCATACCTCATCTATTGCATCTACATCGTCATCCTGCAGTGATGGCTCCCATATCATAACTTCCCCTCCCTTGGAGCCACTGTAGAGTTCCTGGTAACATTCTCTCTGTTCTGTACATGTCACTCTCCCAAATGCACCTCTTAACTTCCTGACTAATGTGCCCTCAAATAATGAGAACAAGAGTACTTGGCGGTCATCACTTGGCACATACAAAAGGGGGGGCCAGACATCTAGACTGGACACACTCGGCTCAAGACAGAATTCGTATCTATTTCTCCATATAGAACCATAATTAACTAGTGTATTTAACCCAGTCTGAGTATCCCATAAGCGGATCTTCTCATCTAACCCGAGTGACACCAGAAACATCCCATCTTTTGTTACTGTTAATCCATTCACACCCTTACCATGTGCTCTGTTGGTATCTGTCAACAGATTACCTCTCTCAACTTAAGGTTTTGTATGAAAGAAGAGGCGTCATTCCATGTAAACAACAATCTTTCTGCATACAAATGACCTTACTTTTATTATCTTGATCGAGTGACATTAGGCATGATGATGCCTTTCTGATATCCCATACGCGGACAGTACCATCGAGCCTATAGAGTAAGTTGATATAAAACATAATAAATGCGTCTAGACACTGTCTTATTTACCCTCCAGAGTACAAAATATATTCTTGATTTGTAGACCAGGTACATGATAATACTGACCCAGAGTGACCCATCAACGAGTGTGTAAACGCACCACTGTTCAAGTCACACAGCCGAACCCTAGGTTCAAATCCAGCACCTATATATGGGTATATCATTAAGGATGTCTCTTCAAGTGATTCCATCTCTCTTACATGCTATCAGATTGTGTGTGGCGATAGGTGAAATAGCTTGACAGTTCACTCGGCATTCTAAATCAAACTCACCCGCTGGCTTATGATTTTTTTTGTTATGTACATTGCTTAATAACAAATAATAAATATAATTTAATATTACTATATCTGTTCCTTACGATCATGCTGCTTGTATCCCATATCTTAATGGTAGAATCGTAACTAGATGTAATAAACATTCCATTATCAAATGGATACCATGACACCGAGGTAACAGCATATGAATGTCTATTCTCTCTGTAATTATGGTCATTTACTATAAGGGAAATATTTAATTTGTTTATTTATGGTTTACCTGGATACCGTTGCTATGGGTTTATATCTGTATCTGTCAGTGGACACTTGTTCCAAATCAAACAAATGGATCCTCCCATCTCCACTCCCAGATAATAAGCTATTATTGTCTGCTTATTAGTCATATTCAGTGCATACATCAAGGGGGTTCTTTACTATCTTTCGTCTATCTTCTCAATCTTAATAGAATGAACACCACCTGTTATATACATAGTAACTAACTGAATGTAGCCATTGACATACTCATTGCTCATCTTACCTCTTTGAGTATAGCCAATTTCCTTTGTTCTACTCAACTCAATACTGTAACTTCTTCTTGTTAACTCTGCTCTTTCCAACTTCAATGGATTCAGTCGACCCCATTCCCTTTGCTTGATGAGTTGATACATAGGGGAAAAGATTTATGCAGCAGAAAATATTAAAAATATAATAATTAGAATTCACTTATGATGACATCAGCGAAGCCTGTTTATCTCATTCAATAAAAGATAGCTTTTGGAATCTACTGCGGTCTATTCCAACAGCAGGATATCGAAAGAATGGTTATCCCCTTCATCCACCTTTTTACTCGGCATGAATAAATGAATATGATTGGCTGTTTAGTCAGTGTAAACCATAGGATTTTCTTTTTCTTTTTTTTCCCTTCTCTTTTTGATAGAGTATGAGTGATAATAAAGATCCCAAAGATGTAAAAGAACATCGTGAGCCTGGTATTGGGCCTGGAAGAAGGAAGACAGTGAGGAAGGGCATGTTCTCCAAAGACTGTGAGTTAGACTATGGAACACATTTCCATTGATCTATTATTCATCTCACTCAATAGTAAAACTACTGATGTATGGTTTTGGTGATGTTCCTGCTCCTGCTGCTGATTCTATTGCAGTCATGGACGACTTGGTGATTGATTATATTGCAGATATGGTATGATATATACTGTCATTATATGAAAGAGGGGTTATTCACAGTCATTGTTCATCAGTGCCAGAAAGCATCAAGAGTAGCTGAGAACAGAGGAAAGGTGAGAGTGGAAGATTTTAAGTTTGTGCTTCGGAAGGATGCCAAAAAATTGGCTCGTGTGGAAGAACTGTTATATATGAGTGAAGACATTCGAAGAGCAAAACAACTGTTTGATGAAAAAGAGTTGGATCCTGCTGAAGAAGTATAGTGAATAGAACATGTAAATTTATTATTATTATTATTATTATTATTAAAAGAATGGCCTCTACTCTTCTATTTCGTCATAACCACTCTCTTCCAGACTTGATTTCTCCTTGGGTTTCTCTTCATCTTCTTTCTTTTCGATGTATTTCTCTATGGTCGTCACTTTCTCCCCACATCGAAGGCATGGCCATTCATCGCCAAATATGGATATCTTAGATTGTATACAATAATAACAGTATTGGTGGCCACATTGAGTAATATAAGCATTGTGAACGGTCAAATCCCTCATTTGACCAATAGGGCCTGTCTTCTCGGTAGATGTGGAATCATGACAGATAGCACATTGACTGGCAGGAAGTTGATCATACCCCTTTGATGAGACGAGATAGGACTTTGGTAAGAGGGTACGCATCAGCTTCATCTTCAGTTTCTCTATGTTGATTAAGGGCACTAAGAACAGCAGGAATTCCTATTGCTACATGATCAGTCCAAAAGAATCTTCAAATGTAATCTCTCTGTTCCTTACCGTAAATGCATGCCACACCATCTGTCTATTCAAGAACTCGAAACTGACCTGTCTGTTCACTGACTTCTTTGAATAGACTAATCGCATTGCTAATACTCGATCAATCAATGTACGATATTTGCCATTCCATAGAAATACAAGGAAGTTGACTAATGAGAATGCCTTCCAGTATTTTTCCCCCGTCTGTAACAGATAGTATATCCTATATTTTGTGTCTGATTCATCTAATTCTCCCCATCCCTTTGAAGTTATATATCGATTCACCCTACTCCATACATATTGTCCTCCTACTGTGAATATGCCATATGCCAACTTCTGCCCATTTGTCAGAGGAGCATCCTGAGCAATCGCTTCCACTATTTAAATTAGGCAAAGGATCAATAAGGAATACAAATCACTCTATTCTCCTCTTTCATTACATGGTCCACTATGCTTCCTCTCATTTCTGAATTTCAAGTTCTGTAGTTGAGCGCCATAAGTGGCTGAAGTATCATAGACTGACAGTTTAAACAAGACAAGGTTAAGTAAGCCTAGTAATTCTGGTTCATACTTTTCCTTGATCAAGGGCTACTCTATCACTGTTTAGTGACTATGGAATAACACTCAAAACAAATCATCTTACATTAAATAAGGATAGTGCACTCCACAGCTGTTCTTTTAATATATCAACTAACTCTATATCCAGTATGTCTGCATCCAGTTGACTCACCCGCATCACTTTAAGGGAAGATGTTCTTAATGAAGCCATAGATCTTCTTACTTTCTGCAATGCAGGCTGTATCTCTTTCCAGTTGGTATTCCATTCTGTAGCTGGTGTTTGGGAAGGTAGACGTAACATGATAAGAGAAGAGAGTAGTTGAAGAAGCTTACCCCCAGTCCCACCACAATTCTCGGTCGGTGTTTATAATGTTTATTTCTATTAAGAACATTTTTGATGATTAAGCAGAGATGGTGGGAAAATAAACACTCTTTATTTCTTTTATTTATTCATGTATATACATATCCTATTTTTTTTGGTTATTTGTCTGTTAGAGGAATATATTACAAAATATCAATGCCAAGGGATGTACCAAAGTCACCTCCAAACGATAATCTCGGTAATTTGGGCGGAGCATGATCTTCCTGCAATAGGTTGGTAACAGCAGCAGGGAGCATTGTGGGTAAGGCCGGCTCATCCTCAATGATTTCTTCATCACTATCATCCAGATAAACCTTGGTCAACCTCTTTGACTTATTAGAATGTTCTGTACTGTTTGAAAGGGTGGGTATGGGTGGTAATTTTGCGTTTATATATCGATCAGGTGGGGGGAAGTACGTTTCCATGTCATCAATGTGGTGTTTATTGACATCTGGATCCACTGTGGAGGATGCTCTGCAGTTCAGGCTGGAGATAATAGATGAGCCCAGGTAGAGTGAATCATTAGTAAGGGAGGAAATGGTAGATAAAGCAATACGATTACGGAGTGAACGAGCAGTGCGTGGCGATAATAATGTAGATGAGGCCACAGTGTTCATAGCAGGTGACATAGGTCCAGAAGTATCAAACATTTCTTCAATTTGAGTAGCACGATTGTCTTGGCGACGGAGTGGAATAGTGGCAGGTAAGCCAGGTGCAGGACTAAATACGGGCGAGGCAGGCCTGGATTGAAGAGTGGGATGACTTTTATTAGTAGACAGAGTAGCAGAAGAACTCAAGCTAGGAGCATTCCCACTGGATGCTGAGGAATATATAGACTGTAAATCATCCATTGTATTTCCATTCTTATATTCATTCATGCTCACATCAATGGGACAAGGAGGATTTCGGCGGTACCCATTCTGATGAGGAGCTGATGTGTTTTGATGGGCAAGAGGTCTCTGTTGAAGATTAGTTTGGCTCATCAGCATGTTATGGTCAGCAGCAGGGAGAATATTGGAACTGGAAGGCTCTGCTGTGGAGGCAGAGCTAGATGCAAGATGATGTCTGTCATTAAAGGCTAATGGCCTTAAACCCATTGCTTGCTCAGGTCTGTTGGCTAGATCGACATTAATAGGTGGTAAAGGTCTTCGGAATGGGTATCTCCTCATAGTGGGTGTAGTTGTTCTTGGTCTTTCGTCTATATCTTCATACTCTTTCGATACTGGCGTAGTCTCCTGAGACACACTGCTGAGGTCAAATGCTGAGGCATATTTCTTGAGTCCTTTGGGTTGTACAGGGGAAAGTAAATCATTAGCTGACTGTCCTTGAGAGGGTGTAGAATCCCCATTGAATTTCATGAAGGGTGGCTGTGGTAGGGCTAAAGCGGGTGCTTTATAGCCATGAGTCAGTAACATTGGAGTTGATCTTCCATTGATTGGACGGGCTCCATCTTCTAGCAGACCATTATCCCGTAGAATACTTTGCACATCATCGTTATGGTTGTGAGGATCATCATCCACAGACATCATTCCTGATTCCCGGGATTCATATCTGTGTGGTAAATATTCATTTCTTGCATTTTCTTCAAATGCATAGCACATCATAATGTCGTTTGCATTAGAGATAGATGATGCTGTATCTTTGGCTGGAATAGAGGCAATAATAATGGGGAGCTTTTCTTTGATTTCCTCGTATTTCATCCCAAATTGAAATGTCACCTCGATCTGATGGTATATTGTAATAAGTGGTGAATTAAGAGTATAGGCGACATAAGGATGAAGTCGGTGTCTAATCAAACAGGGTTTCTTCCAGGCTGATGTGATATTATCAGGGGTATGGATAATCCCTGGTACAGTCTTTTTAATGAATCTCGAGTGTGTATCTTTATAGTCTGTTTGTTGTTCATTGGAATCCATCTCAAACATGAGCATGTCTTTGCTGGTAGATGATAGATCTGTCTCTGATTTATTGGGTGCTTGACGTCTATAGGATGAGATATTATTTAGTTGCTATTCAAAAGACATACACACACACACATAAACACACATACATATATATATATATTTATATTTACCTGTATAATTCAACTTGTATAAGCCGAGTGCGTATACTCTGCACTGATTTATGATTGGCGAAACTGATATATTTAATGGCCAGAGGAATATAATCTTGCTCTAGACAAATGATTTGTGGAGTGTCAATCTCATAGTGAAATTTGCCTGGAATTGTTTTCTGGAATAGCTTGGTCTCTATAATTGGAGCCAATTCTTTATAGGGCATGAGATGTCTTCTTAGAACAATAGGATATTCTGCTGTAATAGTCTTGGTGATACCAATTGAAATGCACACCATTACCTTATAGTTGATACTAGCTCGTTTCATCAATAAACTGCGTGGGTATATATTGGGAATGTCTATCTCCCATGGTATGATATGTTGACCAGCAGGTAGTGTTGTTCTCCCAAATAATGTCAGTTTTAATTTGGGCAATAAAGATGCAGAGACCCCTGTATTGGGTTCTCGGAGGGTGATATGGCTGAAACCTTTAAATTTCACAGACATATTCTTGATCTTTACTGGCTTAATTAATATAAATTTAACTTCACCCTTTAATACACGTGTTGATTCATTTGCATGGCTTGATTTAGCTGGTCCAATAAAATCAAGATAGCCTTCTGTTGGCTCTATCTGTATCGACTTGAAGCCATCCTTCATTGGTGATAATTTGTCTCTTATTAATTGAAGAATTGTTTGTATGGAAATCTATGTATTACGCCCTTCTGTGAATATAGAGTGAATGAATGAATATAGAGTACGGAATGTGGTAAATGAGTGTATAGAAGAAAAGAGATAGAGTGGAAAGAGAGATATTCTGTTAAGCTATTTTAATATAAGATAAAAAGGATAGTGTCACCCAGTCTGTTCTCTTTTTGGGGGAATGGGAAGTTGAATGGGTTGCACTGGTAAAACATTAATTTAATTTATTATTTGTTTTTCTTTTTTATACATATCTTACCACCCCCCATTGTCAATACTTACTTTATTCAATGAAGCTCGTGCTTACTTGTTTATTTCTGTTAATGGCTGTGGAGGTCTATTATGCTCCATATACTAAAGTAGAAGAGAGTTTCAATATACAAGCAATACACGACATTCTCCATCACGTACCTCATTATGATCATCTCGACTTCCCTGGTGTAGTTCCTAGAACATGCCTGGGAGCAGTCATTATTTCTGTCTTGACATGGCCAATTATTGCATTATTCCCGGGGATTTCACTCTTACAACAACAGGTCGTTGCCCGTATCATGCTGTCTGCAACGGTGGTCATGGCACTTGGTGACTTTGCTTCGGGCATCCAATCTGTATTTGGTTCTACCACTGCTCTCTGGACAATCCTTCTTACTTTCTGTCAATTTCATCTCGTGTTCTGGTCTTCACGTACAATACCCAACACAATGGCCTTACCTTGGGTTCTCATGGGTTTATCACATTGGTTGAAGAGTACTCACTCACACCGTACATCCCATTTGAAGTATATGATATGGTATTTGAGTTTTACAGGCATCGTCTATCGATTTGAGATTGGCATTCTCCTGATTATCATACTTGCATTTGAATTCTATCACCAGTCAATGCAAATCTCATTTGCAATTAAACATCTTCTAATAGCATCTATTCCCAGCCTTCTATTGACAATCATGGTAGACTCCTACTTCTGGAATCAATGGTTATGGCCGGAAGGCATTGTGTTTTATTTCAATGCTATTCTCAACAAAAGTGCCGAATGGGGAACACTACCCTTTCATGCTTATTTCTGTTTATTTCTTCCCATGATCCTTATGATATCTTACCCCCTTAGCTGGTATGGATACATAACAGATGCCCGTGTTCGATATTTGATGACACCCATGGTTATCTATATCCTCCTCTTCTCTCTGATGCCTCATAAAGAGTGGAGATTTATTATGTATACTATCCCTGTATTTACAATGGGAGCTGCTGTCACTATCAATCGATTTATCATCAAGGCAAATAGATCTTTCCTCTACCGTTTTATTCTAGTGGCTGTCATGGGTACTATAGCCATCTCATTCGCTGCTTCTTTACTCATGTTCAGAATCTCTCAACTCAACTATCCTGGAGGTGAAGCATTGAGGCGATTGCACGACATAGAAAATGGCAAGAAGAATGTGTATGTCCATTTGGATTCAGAGACAGCCATGACAGGGGCCTCCCTCTTTGGCCAATCTAGCCCATATTGGACATATTCCAAGAACGAATGGCACACTACTCAGCAGGATTTCATGGATGCTGGTTATACACATATAATTACCAGTCATCCTGAGCTATTTGACGCTTCTGTGTATGAGACCATTGATGTGACAAATGGACTAAGTGGTAAGCGTCTGAAGACGTTCAATGAATTTAAGGAATCATTGTTATCTGGAGATATGTTGCCCATTCACTATGAAATGAAGCCTAAACTCTATACCATCAGATTTATTGATTCTACCAGAGACAAGGTTGAATCGACATTACACAAGCATCCTGTGGTTCTTTATAGTAAAACTTATTGGTAACAAATGACAGTTTATGAGAGTGAATACTGAATCACTCTTAGACAAGATAGAAGTATTTCATATAACTAATCTCACTTCTTATAGTCCATATTGTAGAAGGGCTAAGAAGCTACTGTCACAGTACTGTATGGGGGATGATGTTTATATTGTGGAAGTTGATTTGGAGAAGGATGGGTCAGGCATCAAGAGGGCCCTGTATGACCTATCAGGACAAAACACATTTCCCAATCTATTTGTGAATGGCCAGAGTTTGGGTGGATTCGATGAATTGTCAAAATTAGATCGGCAGGGTAAACTAGCTAATGTCTGTAATAGAGCCAAGTGATAGTTGTGATACTTTATTGCACATGTTATTTACTTATATTAATACAATGGACGGGAGGATGGGGGGCCATTACGACCAAGAATAAAAACATGTTTGGAAATAGACCAGATTGTGTTACTCACAGACAAACAGTCTAATATATCATGTATCGATATAAGAATACAAGCAATCCTATTCCTGTAGTCAGAGTAAACCCTTGCTCTTCTTCTAATAGCATGCATCTTTTTTAATTGTCCCCAGTTGTTTATTCTGAATAGACACACGGAATGAACGCTGTTCAAACAAAGAGTGGGCGCACTACACCATAATAGTATCATCCCATGATGAATCAACATCTTAACAGATTTACCCTTTTTATATATCACGTAACTCATTGTATTTATTGAGTATTGTTTATCGTTGATCTTTGGGTGTATTCAATGATATCCTCTCTATAAGATGGCTGATTGGACAGTATAAATAAGCATGTTCACCTAATATGTATAATATACTCATGGCATGTCTAAATTTTATGCACTCAATTTAAATATAAATATATATATGCATTGATATACGGAATACCATTGATGGACTGAGAGAATACCATATGATGCATTGGCTAGTATTATGACATTCAACACATCTCTATTGATAGTCAATAGATATTCCCGTTGTATATCACTTATCATATGATTGATAGAACAGAGTATGGGTAGATGTAGATATATTTTATTAGTGTGTATATACAAGAACTCGTACCCGTAGTATATTTAATTGTTATCTAAAGAAATCATCAATATTAACAAACTCTAGACTACTGTCAATTGGATATTTGTCTGCTTCTGTTGGTAATCCAGTTGACAAAGACGCTGGACTAAAGGTGATATCATCTGATGGTTTATTTGTAGTTGGAGTCAACTCAGTAGGCGTTGATATAACTGAATCCTGGGGTGTCAATGTAGCAGGCGAGAAGCTCGAGTAGGGAGCAGAGTTGAGTTCTTCTAATTTGATTGGATTCTCTACTGATCCAGCTGGAGGTATATCAAAATAGGAGGTGTTTGTCAATTGATTAAATAAGGAAGGGCTGGTCTGTGCAAGGGCAACCAATCCCTGGAATTGGGGCGAGTTCAATATTGCACTGAAATCAGTCATATTGGAAGTGGATGACTTCAGGGAGGACAATGATTCATTCATAGTGGAGGTGGCTATATTATATACTATAAGCACTAGTTCTCTACTTTAGAGACTATCTTATTATTACCTAATGAAGCAGCATCCTTCTTGGTTTGATCATTCAAAGCAATGGCTGCAGCAAGGTCAGCAGTAGCAGTGGTAGAAGATGTATCATTGGTAGGCAGACTCAATGGGTAGATAGGCGATGGAAGAGCAGGATAATTGAAGTATTTGTCAAGATCATTAGAGTCATTCACGAACTCTGAAATATCAAAATGTTGTGGTTTCTTATTATGCTTATATACTGGTTCCTCGCTGTCTTCATCAACATCCTCTATTTTACTGTACCTTCTCTTCTTGGTGCTATCATTGGCAGCATCCTCTATCAGGTACTGTCTCTTGCGCGGGATGACTATATTCTTACTCTTTTCGCTAGAGAATACAGAAGCAAGGAAGCGCAGTATTTTATCAATAGTCTCCTGGTGTCTATTATATCTTTCTCTTGAAGCTATGTTCTCCTGCCATAATACCTGATTATCATTCTGTACATTTTTCAGTTCATTGCTTATTGACATTTGATGCTTCTTGATTGCTGATATTTCATCTAATATGTGATGCAGATCAACCACACCGGATTCTTTCTCTTCGGGATCACGACCCTTCTTTCTATTCACCAACAACAGAAGATCAGGCTGGTTACGCTGAAAATGAGGGTTACTGAACTCCCAACGTTCTGCTGTTCCTTGTATATTCAGCACACCATTTTGGAGGTGAGGGACTTTGTGGAATCCATACATGTTCAGTTGACGAACAAATGAGGAGAAATTGCTATGTTTGAAGAAGCGTGGTAATACCTTCTTTGCAAATTCCTCATGACGAATTACAATAAAGGAGAGTCCGTCTGTTGACCAACAAATGAGTTCATCGGTCGACTGATCATCCACCATGCTATAAATAATAGTATGAGTATAATAGGTATAGATCATATACCCAGTAATGAGTAACCTACTTGTAGAGTTTGTTAAGAAAGGCAGGTACATTCTGTAATTTATTACGCTGAATTTGGTTAGAGTTCATGACCATTTTGGAAGCAGGTACGTTTTGATTGTCAATATTAGTATCAGAAGTGCTATTCAAGCCTTTCAATGAATTCGGTAGAAGAGAATTCAACAGTGGTATGATTGATGTTGGTATTTGGCTCATGAATAGATTAAGGGTAGTGTCATTTTGGTTCTTGGACAAACATTGAATATACCCGGAGATACAAAGAATACAGTCACCCTCCGAACACGAATCAAATAGCACAGAAATAGTATGTAAGCCATCAAAATGGACACGAAGACCAATCTGAAAGGAAACAAAGTTCCATACTTTATTTAGGGTATTTAATATGTCGGAAGAAGAGAGTAAGATTGCTAATAGGATTAAGTTAGTATAAGCACCAAGACCAATACGAAAAAAAAGAAGACATACCCAAGGCTAACAAAGATTATCAGCAGTAAATAAGGCATCAGAGGCAAGAAGCCAAAACAGATGCCTTCCCTGTATCAAAAATACCGAGGAAGGTGTTCTATGGAGACCTACAAGCAAGAAATAATAGATGTACTAAGAAGCAGGAAGAAGTTACACCAAGAGAGAAAAAAAGCAATCGGATGGAGTGGGCTTACCGGCAATATGGCACTGACCCCGAACAGGTTCTTGATTTATTTTCGTTCTCTAATTGACTTTTATCCTCGCTCTAACTCTTGAGTTATATATTCCCCATTCATGATGGTCAACGGTATGAATGGCATGGTGAGACGAGACAGATCCACGAGAACTGATAGCTGATATTTTTTGGACCATTAGAACTGGCTAGTTTTTCCTTTAAGGGTAGTCTACTCATCATATGAGGCCATATCAGGTGTCACCTCGGGAGAGAGTGCTTGATCATAGGAAGTAATAAGAATAGAGAATAATCTCTACTACTTCTTGATCACCAATATACATTCAACTATTCATTTTTCTTACAAATAGTTTCTCTACAACAGAGACTCCATCACTTATTAAATATTATTTATACCTTTCCATTCTTCATAAAAACACATACAGTGATGTACACCACTCTCATACTGGTTCCTGTGGCACCACCCTTGCTTACTCAATGTGCACCAACCTGGTACTTGTATAAGTAGAAGTTAGCCATCTAATACTCCAAGAGAAGCTACATGAAATAAGAGGTTTAAGACACAAAAGATTTACTTTCTCTTACTCAGGGTTCATTTTCCAATGAATCAAAGGGATTATCTCCTTATAGATCTCTCTAGTAATTACAATGTTAGCTGTCAATATCAATAAATAAATAAGGTAAATTGATTCTTCAAGGAAGGACATGTTGCTGATACATCATAAGTAGAATTAGATTCCATCTTTCAAACATATTTGTGATGCATCAGCTGTCAATCATCTGCACACAGATATTTATTATTTGTAAGGATTGCACCATAAATTATCAATTCTATTTCACAATAGTCAAGGGTTAATATGGAGAGAGTGAAAGGAAAAGTAATATATAGAAGAAAGAACCAGTTTGGATCTCTTTTAATTGATCAGAGTGTTTATATGCTTGAATGGCCTGGTTAAAGGTGGCATGCCGATTCCAGATAATCAGATTACTCATAATTAGAAAGTATATAAGTGACAAGATGAGAGTTAAAAGTTAAAAGTTCATATTATAAATACTTTGGATGTAAAAGTTGATGTTGTAAAATCAAAGTTGGTGCTTCAGGTGTAAAGATAATGATACCAATTTTAAAGTTACTAGGGGTGAATGGAAGATATCAAGCATAAAATTTAAGGTTGGTGATTCAAGTATGAAGTTGATGCTGCAGAATGGAAGATCAGTGTTTGAAGTTGATGGATTAGAATGGATGGTCAACGCTTCAGGTGTAAGTGAAAAATAGAGATGATGATCAACGTTTCAGGTTGTAAAGTTAATGCTGTTAGAGTTGAAGATCAAGTAAGGGGTTGATACTGTCAAATTTAAGGTTGGTGTTTCAGGTATAAAGTTAATAGTGCAGAGTGGGACCATCAGTCTTTCAAGTAAAGATTTAATGAGGCAGAATGGAAAATCAGTGTTCAGGTATTAACTGGGAATGGATGATTATCGTTTCAAGTAAAAGGTTTGTGCTGTCGAGTGAATGGTCGGCGTTTTAGGTAATAAGATTTGTAAACGTAGAATGGATTAGTGTTCCAAGTATTCAGTATATACTGTAAATTTCAAGGTTGGCGTTTCAGATGCAAAGTTGATACAGATTAGCGTTTTAAATGAAGTTGAAACTGCAGGATTTAAGGTTACATAATTGAGGCACGAGTGTCATTTAGGTGAATACCATATCAAGTATAGAGTGTGTATCAGTGCAAAAGAATGCCTTGGTTGTTTATAATTCTCATAAAAGCTATATCAATCAGAACACATATTCCTCTCCTAAAATAATACCTAACAAGCCCTTTACTTTCTTTATAGTAGTGGAAAGACATAATAGTGACATAGAAGTAGTAAGAAGTATACCAGAACCTACTTCTTCTTGCTAACAAATATATATATATTACTATTGACATGTCAGCATTGATCTAAACTCAATTCTTTATTTCGTCCCAAAAAATCGAATGTAAATTTTTGCCACTTAACCTCAGAAGACGGTGTTGAATAAACACTTTGCTAATGTCGAAGTATGAACGATTACAGCTTGAAAGAACAACCCTTCCCACTTATGAATATAAACAGGATCTAATAGATGCTATTCGTGAATACAACATACTAGTGGTTATTGGTGAAACAGGTACAGTAAATAAGAGAGATCTGGAAGTATAAACACACTGAAAGATCGATTCCTTTTATTTTTGTGATAGGTTCGGGTAAGACGACCCAGATTCCTCAATACATCATGGAAGAGATGCCTGAAATGAAGAAGATAGGAGTTACTCAACCAAGGTAGGTATAAACCCTTATGTAAATGGACATACACTAATACTAATAACACAATATATCAAGGCGTATTGCTGCCATGACAGGTAAATGAGGGATCAACTGTCTCAGCTTTGAAATATCTTATTCTAATATAAATATCTTATAGTCGCAAAGAGAGTGAGCGAAGAACAGAATGTGAGATTGGGATCAGAGGTAGGATACACCATTCGATTTGACGACCAAACACAACCCTCCACCCGCTTGAAATATATGACAGACGGTATCCTTCTTCGTGAAGCGACACTTGACCCCTCTTTGAGTCAATACTCAGTAGTTATTATTGATGAGGCACACGAACGTACACTAGATACAGATGTCCTGTTTGGACTTCTGAAAGAGACACATCGAATTCGACCAGACCTGAAGATATTGATCATGTCTGCTACGTTAAATGTGACTAAATTTTCAGATTTCTTTGATGAATGCCCTATATTTGAAATACCTGGGAGAACATTCCCTGTGTCTGTAACTTATACTTCAGATGCTCCCCGTCTGAGTACGCTAAAGTCTGCATTTGTAGAGAGGGCAGTGGAAACTACATGGGAAATACATACAAAAGAGCCCAAGGGTGATATTCTCGTATTCCTTGCTGGTCAATCTGATATTGAGCGAGCATGCAGAGCATTCGAAGCAAAATCAGGGTCAACTAATTATAGAAAGGAAGTGAGATATTATGAGGATGGCAAAGGAATTACTAGCGTAGCTGTTTATCCATTATACGCTAGTTTAGAAGCATATGAACAAAGGGCTGTATTCGAACTACCTAGGGATGGGGAGAGAAAAGTGGTGTTTGCTACTAATGTGGCTCAGGTAAGTCTAACTCAATTCTTATTTACAGTATCTTCAGTCTAACCAGTATACATAGACATCGATTACTATTCCTGGTATTAGGTATGTTGTAGACTCTGGTTTTGTCAAGGAAAAATCCTATGATCCAAGTACAGGTATGGATGCCTTACTTGTCACAGAAATCAGTCAAGCAGCTGCCATACAACGGGCAGGTCGTGCAGGAAGGTAAGCGTAATATGACCACAACAATTCATGCGTCAAGATGGATAGCTGACATCATCTATAGAACAGCTCCTGGTAAAGCATACAGATTGTACAGTGAGGACAGCTTCAACCATATGTTACCTGATACCATTCCTGAAATACAAAGGAGTAGTCTATTGAGCACTGTACTTACCCTGAAGAAGTTGAATATCATTGATGTTGCTCACTTTGAGTTTATTGATCCCCCCGATCAGACTTTGGTAGCCAATGCATTGAAACATTTGTATCTGCTGGGTGCTATTGATGAAGTAGGTAAAATCACAAAACTGGGTGAGAAGATGAGTTATTTTCCACTCTCTCCTTCTCTATCTCGTGTTCTGATTGCTTCAGCTGAGGAATTCAACTGTAGCTATGAAGCGGTAATCATCACTAGTATACTGACCAGTGAGAATGATTTGTTCCGAACACCTAACCCTAGTTCGGGGAATAAGGATGAACAAATGGCCAAGGCAGAAGAGTGTAAACTGAAATTAGCTCATCATACAGGTGATCATATGACTATGTTGAATGTATGGAACGCATGGAGAAGTCATGATAAATCAAGGAATTGGTGCCGAAGCTATTTCATTAACAGTAAAGTCTTGGAAACAGCTGCTAGTGTCAGAGCTCAGTTGATGGAAGTAATGGATAAATTGGATCTGAAGATTGTTAAATGTCCAACTATCGCCAATCAGAAGTCTCATTCAAAGAAGAAATCACATAGATCAGATAAGGAAGTGACAACTGATCCTGTGCCCATCATACGATCTTTCTTGACAGGTTACTTTACCAACATTGCCAAGAGGGTAGCACATAGATCTATCTTCTCTCATTTTTCTCCTGAGGATCACTTATCAATGGATTCATCTGTCAGCATTACCTCTAGTTCACTCGTTGCATTACATTTACACCCTTTATGTGCATTGGCAGATACATTAGACAGGGCTAGACTGCAACACTCAGAACTAGACTGGATAATGTATACACATGTAACTTACACCACTAAAGCAGTGCTGAAAGGTGTCAGCAAGATATTATGGGAATGGGTGAAGGACGGAGAAGGGCAGTCGAGGATTAAGAAACTTCCTTCAGCCAGATTGAATGGAGAAGCAGAACCCCCTGTACAGGAGGAGTCAAGAGACACTACAGCAGAGATGGAGGTGGAAAGCGAGAAGGGGAAGGTGGAGGCTGTGAATAAGGCCGAGGAAGAGGAGACAAAGAAGAGAAGGCTAGAGGAGATTGGTCTCATCCGTGAACGAGCATTGGCAAGGAGACGAAGATAACTCTGTTTATTGCATTGAATCCCACATAGAGCATATATATGCATATCTATATCTATCTATTATACAGAGAACGGTAAATTTTGTCACTGAGTAACCGAAAAATAAATGTCACTTTCCAAAAAATGATTGTCCCTTTATGTCCTTTTGAAATAAGAGAAATGTCTACAGTTTGGGATTGCAACTATCCAACCACACCGATCAACAATAAAATTTAATAAGCAAAGTCTAGGTGGTAATTTACTGGTTGTTAACGGATCTGGAGTACATATCTAACAGCGTCCTCTTTAGTGATCATCGGAGACTTTGTCATTATTATACCATAAGTATAAGTTTAATAGTTGTTAGAAAGCTACATTATTAACTAGTAAATGAAATGAACTTTATTATGTAAAATGACTTAATTTTCTTATATCTGTAGAATTGTGAAGCTCAAGTTAAAGCTGACTAATTTGAACTCCTAATAGGTACCAATAATATTCGAAAAAAGCATAAACAGGAAAATAAAATAGCAGTGTGTGCAGATATACCTAAAAAATACAACCTCCTTTTCATTATGGGAGCAAAGTACAGGGTATTTATATAGGAAATCATCTAGCTATTGTGGCTATGATCTGAGTGGAATCCCCATCTGAGATCAGTGAATTGAACCACTCATAAGAGTATAGAACAGAAGAACTAAGTATACATTGTCACATCGAATCTCCTGAACTCATAGAAGAGTTTTCATTGGAGTTCTTGTTGGGATAATGGAATAGTGGCTTATTATAGTATCTTTGTAGAATGATATCGGGATCCATCTACTGTCAATAGTCTTATATGGTCATTTATTATATGTGTTCAGCACACAGTGTTCTGAACGAGCTTTTAGAATTAAGCAGTACGCTGTATTATTTAGGATATATTGCTTTGGCTTCTTAAACATAAGGATATTCAAAGATTAATCATACAATGCTAAAATGTATAGGTATTGGAATAATGCGATGGCTGGAATCACTGTCCAAATCGTAAAACACGCTGACGAGTGCTGTCTTGGCTTGGATCAATCATGGTATCCAAAGATATTTGATTTGCCTTCCATCTTCCTTCAGCTATGTCAGGATGCTGAGGTTTCTTACAAATATGTGCACAGTCAAGCCATCGAGTCACTTCTTTCTTGGCTCCCTTCAGATCTCCACCTCTCTGAACCCCATATCACTTCTATCCCCTCTACTCTCACATGGTCAGAAATTCTTGGAGGATTCTCTAGATCATCAAAATGCAGTAGTCCCGGATGAGATGGGATACCATATGAATTACTTTTACTTCTTACAAATATCATAGAATGCAGAGACATTATCCTATCAGTATACCAAGATGCACTTCTTCGTGGTCCGACACTTGTGTCTCTATGCTTCCTAAGAAAGGAGATTTAACTGACTTACGCAATTGGAGACCGATATCCTTAATCAATGCACATGCCAAAGTTTTACCAGAATTCTCAACTCATGAATCATATCCGCCTCCTCTTCCATCATTAATCCCTACCAAACTGGTTTTGTTCGAGGAAGATTCATTGCGGATAACGGACTCCTTATGAAATTAACCATGGAGCACTGTAGACTCACTGATTCTCCTGCTATTGACTTACTACTGGATCAGGAAAAGGCCTATGACAGGGTCCACCCAGACTACCTAAAGGTGGTATTAAGTCGATTCCGATTCCCTTCCACCACCATAGATGCAATACTCAAGCTTTTTTTTAATACCCAGATCAGAGTCAACGTCAATAGCCATCTGTCTTCTCCTTTTACACAGTTACGAGGATTAAGACAACGCGACCCCATCTCCCCAGTTCTATTCAATCTAGCATTTGAACTTTTATTACGATCCATTCTTGGCAATAATAATATTTCAGGTGTATCTCTGCCGACTTCCATCGTTTGTCCTGAAGCAATATCATCTATGCTACCTACATCCAATACTATCAAACTACTAGCGTATGCTGATGATATAGCTTGCTTCTTACAATACCCCTCCGATTTAGACCATCTCAATACTCACTTACAAAAATACTCACTAGCTTCCAACGCCAAAGTCAATTTCCATAAGACTGAAGCACTCGCTTTATCAGGGTCCAAGCAGATTTATTCCAGTATTTGGCGCATACCTCTTCTCAACTCAAGCATTAATTCATGGCAAGATTCCAACTCACTCATACCCATCCGATATTTAGGATACCCACTCTTTACAAATATAGAACAAAGAAACACCTTCTTTTCTTCTATACTTGAAAAAATACAGTCATCCTGTTATATCCACCTCCAACGCTCTTTGTCTGTCCGTGGCAGGGCCACTATTCTCAACACTCTCATACTCTCAAAACTGTGGCATGTGCTTCGAGTAGTCACAGTTCCCAAATCATTCTTCTTGTGTATCCGCTCAGTTATGTCCTTCTTCATGACTTATCGCATGTTTCCCAAATCAGTATAGATACTTTCTGTCGTCCTCGGACAAAAGGTGGTGTTGGTCTCCTCGACCCTGACATACAGCAAGGTTCTCTCCAGCTCCGTTGGTTGCTACCTCTTCTTTCATTCAATCCTATCGATCCCTCTTCTAACCTCCTCCCTCTCCCTCAGAAAATATCCAAATCCATTCTTCTTCCCAAGTTACTTTACTTCTTGTTCAGACATCTCTCTCCTACTATTTTTCCCGATTATCGACTCTGTTTTCTTTTCCCTCTTCTCCGTCCCCCAGTACTCAACCAACCCTCCAATCCCTTCTCACTATTACTCAGATCAATTGACAAGCTACCACAAAGTTTCTCCATGGTTTCTCCAAATCCTACTACTTGCCTGCTGATCCCTCTCCACTATTTGTACATTCACAACCATAATACACCCATCTTATCAAAGTCCATTAGACAGCTACCTGCATCTTCTGCCTATGGTCCTATCTCTCACACTATCACCCCCTTTCATCTTTACACACAGTTCAATAATCGCCCCAATCTGTCAAGAAAGTTCCTCAGACTAATCCGATCCAGGGACATCCTGCTTCAACCTTTCTTCCTCCGGACATTCATTCCTCACAATATGGCACATCTAGCTGAAAACTCCTACATACCCCCAACAACATCCCACATCGACACCACACCATTTCTTCATGCCCTACAGTTGAGTCACTCATCCCCATTGACCTCCAAAACGTACCGCAAAATCACTCAACCTCCATCACTAAAACTGCCAATACTCTCTCCTCGTAAATGGTCCTTCTTCTGGTCTCTCCCACTACACCACCAAGCTCGCAATATCTGGTTCCGAGCTTTACACCAGACTCACCCATTCAAAAGTAACCTACTTAGCAATTTGTATAGTAACAGCTCTTCTGATACTAAAAAAAAGAAGGCATTGTTAATAAGTTTCAACTTTGGTTTTTGTATTCTATTTGCCTTACTCATTGTCATGTCAGTTTGGAGAAAGAAATAAACAGACAGTGTCTCCAAAAAAAGATTCGCCAGGTAAAAAACCGGTTTTTTGCTATTTGCAGCGCGTTTTTGGGGGGTTTGCTAAATATACCAAAAAAATAAAGTCACACTTTTAAATGCACCGAAAATAATCAAGTCACACTCTTAAATGCACCAAAAATATATTTGGGAGTGTAAGCGACGAGTCATGTGATTTTTCGGTGTGTTTAAGAGATGATGCATTTTTTGACCTGAAAAACATAAGCTTTATGCTTTAGTATGATCATTGTAAATTAAAATGTACAACAATAACAACACCACTTACAACTTTAAGCACATCACTCAATATAAGTTTGAACCAATGAATAGCTTACGTCAAGCAGTTTTTGAGTGTGGCAAGGAGGCTGGATTCAGTCTCTACACCAAGCCTAGTGAGGAGAGAAAAGGGAAGATTGTCTTGATCTGTAGACATGGTGGTAAGGTTTGAGCAAGAAGAGACTCAGATATTGCCGAAGCATCTGTTCCCGATGCAACTGCTGTTAATTCAAATGGCAATGCTATCATGTCAGTTCCCGGTGTAACACCTGCTTCAAGACAACGATGGTCACAGAGGCTTGAGTGTCCCTTTACCGCGATGGGGGATATCCAACTTATGGCTGATGGTACTTCTAAGTGGGGGATATGTAATGATAACCATAATTATTCAATGGCAAGAAGTGCGAAGACATATCCTATGCATAGACGTACTACTAGCATGGTGAATATTCAAAAAGCAATTCAGGTCGTGGAAAGCCATGCCAGTAATACCGTATCTTCTTCTGTATTGAATCCGAATGGGTTTAGTATCACCACCAAAGACATTGCCAATTTCAAGCAGGCAATGATGTTAGACAGTTAATGACAACCTTGAGTGACAGGGCAGACAGACAGATAAGAATGGATAGATGGCCTAGCTTTCCGGATTGTTCTATAAATGTAATACCTATTAAGCTATCATTCTACAGTCTGGAGTCAAGCTGTCTTTTCATTCCTTTTTTGAGAGGTCCCATCAGGAAAACATATCATCCTCCAGCTTTCATTCAATCATTTCTACCTTGTACAATGGAAAGACGATGTCCAATATACCCTACTACCCTTATTTCCTGGTCATAGCCAAATATGCCCTCATTAATCACTCTGCACAATAAACTTGAATTTGTTCTCTATATCATAAAGGGAAATGCTTTCAATGCATCAACTCTTAATCACACAGAAAATTAACATGACTCGTCGCTTACACCCCCAAATATATCTCTGGTGTATTTAAGAGTGTGACTCGATTATTTTCGGTGCATTTAGTAAAACCCTTATTACTGTACGCTTTTTTTTTATTTTGGGTGCGGTACGCTTTTTTCTTTTTTTTTGGTTTTTGCTATTTGCAGTGAGAAATCTGAGATTAAAATATTTGTGACGTAAAATAGTGTTTTTGCAGTGAGCACTGCAAAGTGCAGTAACAAGGCATATTACTCTCACCGATTTCACATCAGATTACTAATCACTTCTACCATTGATATGATTGACTGATTATATTTGGATTGCGGGAGTATGATGGTGCTTAGGACCGACTACTAAGCTGTGGACCATAGCGATCTCATTGCAGATATTTTCATGATAAAGGACATGTGTTTTCCAATTGCTCTAAACGCCTAGAAAACATAATATGCTATAATTTTTGAGAAAAATGCTATATTGCAGCTGCTTGTCCTAGAGACCTTTTTCTTTCTTTAGGTCTCCTCCTCAAAAATACAGTGAGAGACAGACTTTTACGATTACAGAGAAATGGGATTTCTCTTTTAATAAGCCTCCTCCCGAGAAACGCAGTGAGAGAAAGAAGGATCCTAGGGTGACTTTAAGTGTTAACAATAAAGTCATGAAGAAGAAGACATCCACAAAGGAGCGTGAAAAGACTAATGAACGTGATACAGAAGAAGTCGATCATCTTACTCCGGCCAAACGGTCTAGGACTAGTTGTGATAATGATAATGACACTCCTCCATTCACCCTTAATTTTCCCAAGATACCTGAAGTTGAGGATGATGCTACGAAAGCAGTCTGTGGGATGAGAAATATATAAAAAAGGCTACATCACACATTTGCCTTCTAAATTTAAAGGGCGTATAAATATTTTTGGTTTATAGGAGAGCAGATGTTCCCATTGCATATATCTTAATGCCTCTTTTCAGATATCTAATACTAAACATGTCTTTACTGTATAAAATGGAGTTATTGTGGTGTATGTAAAAAAGTGATCAAGTCAATCAGTAACCGAGGAGGTAAAGCAATTAGACTGACTGACATATCTATGTTTCTGCTCAATCTTGCTCCTCTTGTAGTAGATTGTGTAAACCTGCTCAATCTATTTACTTAAATCGACGTAACAGTCAAAAAAATTTGAGTATGATAAGTTATGGAATAGTCAGCCAGGATGCTTCAAGGCGCTATACTTCGATAAGCGTAGTACTTGGTCATTCATAGATGGATAGTACAACACACAATAAATATAGCTGTTGATAGTTCAAGCAAAATATAACTTCATTCATCCCCCATTTGTTAAACTATACCATAACATCCATAAGTGTTGAGTGCAGTTAACACAGTCAACAAGTTACTTGGTGTAGACGGTCTATCAAGTTAATAGGCAGCTCTGATCCTAATACAACATTTTTGGTTTGTAGGGGAGTTGACACTTTATTTTTATTTAAGGCCTGTTTCGCATATTAAGAGATGAGTCGGATCGGGTATGATTAAAAATAATAAAAAAAGGAAGATAAAGTGTTCTAGTAATTAAGCAGAGATATTTCAGATTGCAGCTTAGAATGGAGCTTCAGAGGAGAGTTGATAATAGCAAGTGGAAGGAATGGCTTGTCATCAAAGACTAGACGCCAGTGAGAGAACCCTATAGCTTGAACACAGCAAGAGAACAAGAGATACAGTAGAGGATTATTGCCTTTGCAATGAAAGATGAGGAAGAGGATCCTAATACAACAATTCTTAGCCCACTGAATTTTATGAATATTATTGAGAACACTCATCAACACTGAGTCAATCTACTATGTACTTGAAATACTCCACTTTCTCATTTATAACCTGAATACCTCTATAATATACTGATCAATAAAGATATTCCCCCACTGGTATTTTATTCAAGATATGTAATATATATATATATAAACAATTCATGCATAAATATACCTTGATTATTAATTAAGCATTTTTCGTATAATTAAAAATACGATACTATTTCTTTTCTTCTTGACCACTCATAAAATGATATCTTTACGCACTACTTATCTTTCAAGAATAATCTATCGGAACAATATATTGCACAGAAACAGCAATGGTATGCTTCTACAGAGAAAGGGGAAAAGCAGCTGTTTGCATTACTCTACTGAACACAAGAAGAAAGATTATCCAAAAGGATTTGAAGGATTCTTTCACAAATATAAACAAAATCAGCCTACTGGAACACACCCTTCTCCTAAACATGATAAGAAGAGTCCTAAACCAGGGTCACCCAATATGACTGTACTCTTATATACTGTACTAGGTTCTTATCTTATGTATAGGGCTGTATCACCTGCGAATAATGCCAGAGAATTGACGTGGCAGACATTCAGGTCATCATTGTTGGATAAAGGATTGGTGGACAGATTGGATGTAATCAATCATGCGGTAGTAAAAGTGCACTTGAGGCCTGAATCATCCTCCATTGGTGTGCCTCCTCAGACTGTGTTTTATTTCTCCATCGGTTCTGTTGATGCATTTGAACGCCAACTAGACTCTGCTCAGAATGAATTGGGTATACCCTCAGATGAACATATACCAGTTTCTTACTACGATGAAATCGGCCTGGATCAAACGTTACTGCACTTTGCCCCCACTCTGTTACTCATAGGACTTCTCTATTATATGACTAAAAAGGGTCCAATGGGTGCGCAGGGTGGCATTTTTAGTATTAGTAAAAGTAAAGCCAAGATGTTTAACGAAGAAAACCAAGTAAAAGTTAAGTTCAAAGATGTTGCAGGTGCTGATGAAGCTAAAGAAGAAATTATGGAATTCGTCAATTTTCTCAAGAACCCACAGATATACCAGAAACTAGGTGCTTCTATTCCTAAAGGTGCTATTCTATCTGGTCCTCCTGGAACAGGTAAGACACTGCTAGCAAAAGCTACTGCAGGTGAAGCGAGTGTTCCGTTCTATAGTGTATCTGGATCAGAATTTGTTGAGATGTTTGTGGGTGTAGGCCCTTCACGCGTAAGAGATCTGTTCAATACTGCCAAGAAAAATGCCCCTTGTATCATATTCTTAGATGAGATTGATGCAATCGGAAAAACAAGAGGGAAGGCAGGATCCATGAGTGGTGGAAATGATGAAAGAGAGAGTACACTTAATCAACTTCTTGTGGAGATGGATGGTTTTGATTCTAATCAACATGTAGTTATTCTGGCAGGTACAAATCGTTATGATGTGTTAGATCCTGCACTCTTACGTCCAGGTCGATTTGATCGACATATTGTGATTGATCGGCCTGACATTAGTGGGAGAGCACAAATATTTGATGTTCATCTAAAGCCTATCAAGACCAAGGTGGACAAGAGTCAACTAGCCCGTAAACTTGCAGCACTGACACCTGGATTTGCTGGTGCAGATATTCATAATGTTTGTAATGAAGCTGCATTGATTGCTGCTAGGCGTACTAAGGAGGAAGTAGAAGAGATTGATTTTGAAGATGCTATTGAACGTGTTATTGCAGGACTCGAGAAGAAATCAAGAGTATTATCACCAGAAGAGAAAAAGACGGTTGCTTACCATGAAGCAGGACATGCAGTAGCTGGATGGTTTCTTCAATATGCAGATCCTCTTCTAAAAGTGTCAGTAATACCCCGTGGATCTTCTGCCTTGGGATATGCTCAGTATTTACCTAAGGACCAATATCTTTATTCCAAAGTTCAGTTATTAGATCGTATGTGTATGACGCTGGGAGGTCGAGTATCTGAACAGTTGTTCTTTGATACCATCACGACTGGAGCTCAGGATGATCTGCAAAAAGTGACAAAGATAGCTTATGCTCAAATAGCAAGTTATGGAATGAATAAAGCAATTGGTCCTGTTTCCTTTGATGATCCACAAAACCAGAATCGATTTCAGAAGCCATATTCTGAAGAAACAGGAACTTTGATAGATGATGAAGCCCGTAAACTAATCGATGAAGCCTATAAACGAACACTTGACCTGTTGAAGAGCAAGAAAGATGATATTGAAAAGGTTGCAAAACTATTGCTTGAGAAAGAAGTCATTGTGAGAGAGGATTTAGAGCGATTACTAGGAAAGCGCCCTTTTCCTGACTCATCCGTGTATGATGAATATGTTAAGTCCAAGGTAATAGTTGAAACATAAGAAGTAGTACATAAACAGGGCTAAATTATCGATTAACTAGGGTAAAGGTCTTCCACCTATGCATCCCCCTTCTACTGACGAGAATACTGTTGAATAAGCACTATTGTGTAATGAATAAAAATATAATTTGTGATATGACAACCGTAGCAGATAGGTTATTTACCAAGTAAGATTGTGACTTGTACAGTATTATATCTTGGAGAGCAATCGGATGGTGGTGTAGTGTAATCCCCACCAGGGTCATGCCATTCATCAATCACGTGAGAGAGTCTACGCCATTTGAATTTGACTTGTCCAGTGTATTTTCTAAATTCAAGTGTATCTACTTTTAACGTGTTATTGGAGATAAAATGTCAGCACCTTCTCAACAAGGAGAAACCCCACTGAATAGTCCTAGTAAACATGCTGAATTTCAACCTCATTTGCCTTCAAATATCGAAGTAGACAGAGTAGTACAGACATATTTCAAGAGAAAAGGATATTCTCAAACGAGACATACTCATCCAACCGAATCATCAGAAAATTCCACTGTATCATTGGAGCTGTTGACAAACAAACTAAAAGATACAACTGAAGGCATACCTGAATATGTTAAATTGCTCAAGGATCGAGAGATGGGAAACATAGATTCCTTGGAATATAGCTATGATTGTCTTGTCGATTGGGTTCATAATGCACTGGATCTATATGAAGTAACGTATTAGTTATGTTCTTTATCCTACCATTTATTAATAATGCTTATTTTAGTCTCAATTATGCAGTCTATTATATCCTTTGTTTGTACTCGTTTACCTAGAACTGATAGCAAAAGGGCTGTTTATACATGGTAAAGTGTTTAAATCTCGTATATTTTCTCTCTCCTCTATCTGACCCATTCATCCATACATCAGCCACTGATTTCTTTGCCAAGTACAAGGAGGATTATATGGATGAGCATCCGTATGATATTCAATTGCTGAAGAAAGTAACCAAACCAGAAGATATACCACAGAATGAAATAGCCACTCAGTATCTAAACACTAAATACACCATCAGAATATCACCTATTCCATTCGAACTATTTATGAAATACTTGAGAGACAACAACTTCCTAGTACTGATACGGTTTGTCAATCAACACTTACATATACATCTTGTCACTGGAAAGTTAACACCGGCATCTGCAGGCGGATCATCGGATAGGAAGATGTTTAATATGGATGAATATAATGGCAGAATGGTAAAATCAGTCTATACACAAATGATACTTTCAATGGTTTGTTGATTATTAGTGTCTGATTAGAAAGAGAATGGATATAATGCGAGTATCATCAACGAACAGAATACGATGGATGAGATAGATATGGATATGATATCGCCATTGTAAGGATAAGGAGAAAGTCAACAAATTAGGCTGACCATCTAACTCTTTCCATTTATACAGTAGAGGAGCTGATATTCATGCTGAAATAGAGTCATTGAATGACCTCAGAAAACGCATATCCTTAGGCACTGCATCCCTGCCAAGTATTTGCCTGTATACCTTCCATAACACCCAGGATCAGTAATGTATCATAGATCAGCACATCAGCCATTGTTACTAAAATATTACTCCATTAGACTGAATTGTGTTACTCTTTCTGAAGATGCAACATTAATAGCAGGTGGATTCTCGGAGTCATTTATCAAAGTATGGAGTCTGGAAGGGAAGAAACTATGGAGTAGACTGGACAGAGAACAGGGTAAACAGTTTGTGTATATGTCATTGAATATCAAGATCTACAATCCTAACTCTCTTTCTCATATGGCAACTAGGTTCTCCAGGCTCAGACCATAAGAAATTGATAGGTCATGCAGGGCCCATTTATGGTATCAGTTTCAGTCATGATAACAAATACCTTATTTCATGCTCTGAAGATAGAACAGGTAAATGATAAATGAGAATATCGATGGTAACCTATGTATGCTAACTGGTTGTATATGAATAGTCAGACTGTGGTGCATGGAAACATATAAGAATGTGGTGTGTTATAAAAGTCATAATTATCCTATATGGGACATTGATTTTGGACCTTATGGTTTTTATTTTGCAACTGCTTCCCATGATAGAACTGCTAGATTATGGAGTTGTGATCACATTAACCCACTACGAATCTTTGCTGGCCATTTGTCTGATGTGAATGTAAGTCATTATTGTACTATCCATACTGAATGCTTAAACCATCTACTCAATCTAATGATAGACTGTAAGATTCCACCCCAATTCCAAGTATATTGTGACAGGGTCAAGTGATAAGACAGCTCGATTATGGGATGTACAACGTGGTACATGTGTGAGAGTGTTTACAGGCCATACAGCTGCAGTGAACACTGTGGCTATCTCACCCAATGGCAGATTAATGGCTTCAGGGGGGGATGATACACATATCATTTTATGGGATTTAGGATCTGGCCGAAAGCTGAAAGAGATGACCGGACATACAGATTGTATCTATTCACTCAGTTTCAGTTCAGATAGCACTGTGTTGATATCAGGAAGTGCAGATTCTACTGTTCGTGCATGGGATGTGAATAAGAATACCCCCAATGATTCCGCTCTCAATTCAGAGGAACCCAATTCTAAGCGTGGTAGATATGATAAGATGAACGGAAAGCAGTTGAAGGATAGAAAAGAGAAAGAGAAACTACAAGGAATAGGAGGAGACAGAAGAAAGAAGGGTGTCTTGGAAAGGTAAGAGTATAAAACATTAATTCAGATAGTGAATAACTAATCATTTCTTGATCTTTGAATAAAGTGATGATCATCTCTCTGCTTTTCTTACCAAGAATACGCCAGTTTACACTGTTCAATTCACCCCGCGAAATCTATGTCTAGCTGCGGGAGCCTACACATCACCCGATAATGACATATAAACATCTTTGGATGCTGTACATAGTATAAAATATATAACGCCACGAATCACACATTTATGCATATGACATTAATATATAGTTGTCTGTTACTTATTTTATTAAGAGAATAAAGACAAGCGATACACATTATAGTTTATGACTTCTGTGTATTCTATCCAGCCAATCCTTCAAGAGACTATTGCATTGAGCAGGTTTTTCCCATAAAATCCAATGTCCAGAATTCTTAACTGTGTGCATCTCGAGATCAGGGACATATTTACTCATTTTAGCAGACATAGAAGGAGGTAGAGCGGCATCTTTTTCTGCAACGACCATCATAGTGGGCTTTCTGAATATAGGATCAAGATCTTTACAATGTTTGTAATCATTTCCTGTTTGTTTATACCAATTTAAACCACCACGAGCACCTCGAATGGTACACCATTTGATGTAGTAATCCAATACTTTAGGATGGAGCTTAGCACTAGGAGGCACATCAGCCATTCCTTCTGCCAGGTGATTGGTGACAGGGTCTATGAATGTACATGAAATATCATCTTCATAGGCACGGAACACTCTTCGGTAAAACTTGCCAACGTTGTTATCTATGTCTTTCTCTGCTCTAGGATCAGCTAAATAGAGTTGGTAATCGAAATTAGGAAGAATTCGCACGACCTCTTCTAATGTTATTGGCTGAGGGAAAGGAGGTGTGTATGGAGTACAGAAGCTAGTTACTGCTTTCACACGACTGGGATAGAATTGGGCGAACCGAAAACTTAGAAGTCCTCCCCAATCATGACCAATCACTGTCACCAGTGGAACTTGGATATAATCTAATAAGCTCACTAAATCCTTTGATACAGTGGCCATACCGTATTCAGCAGGATCATAAGGGGCATCCTATGTTGGTATGTTATTGGTAATACTGCAGCTAGGTGTGTCTATCTACTATACCGTTTCACCAAAGCCTCGTAAGGAGGGAACGATAACGCGATATCCTAGTTGAGAAAGAAACTGAATCTGTTCTCTCCAGCCTAAATCAGTGCAGAGAAAGTTAATTATGCGTGTAGATGGGAGACAATATGTCAATTACCGAGCCATCTATTTAAGGCATATAAATAAATGCTATGAGTATAATGTCTTTGTTCTATGTATAAAATGAACATACAGATCTGGCCATCCATGCAAAAGTAATAAGGGTTTATGGGAAGATGGATTCTCATCAATATAGTGTAATCTAATACCATTCACATGAGTGTACTGGTGATTATATGATGCAGGATCGTTTTTATCAATCATAAAGGAAACAAGAAGAGAAAGATGGCAAAGAAATAAGGCGGAGGTGCGATGACTATTTATATATTGGCTGCGAATGGTGTGCATCTCGTTCAATAACAGCCATTTCCGATGACATAATTTCTTATACATTGGGGAGACACTCATATGTACTGTCATGAAGTATAAGCAAACTCATTCATCACATAAACCTAGATTTCCCATTCATATACATAAAAGATGATTCCATTGCTTATTTTATTTTCCTATTCTCATCAGCACGTCTATACCTATACATATAAAACTACTGCAATTACTACCCTGTTTGATATGATTACAAAAGACAACTGCTTAATGCAGGTTTCATTTCCTCCACAGCCTTTCCCATATAGAAGGTGTCACCATTTCATCCCTTCTTTCTTCAATATGCCCGTCAGGATACCTGATACGCTGTATTGTCTCGGTTTTATCATTTGTCTTGGTGGTGATTGTAGTTATTTGGCTACCATCTGGCTGATAGACAGTTTTCTGTGATGAAGAAGTGAATGTCCAATGTGCATTGTTATCCTTATAAGAATAAGAGGGTTAATATTGATTAATGCATGAATAATCCCATCGAGCTTACCCTATTTAATGGATAATCAGGCTCCATTATATCTCTAGATATGATCTCCTCTTTAGATGATTGAGTATTCTCATCCTTATGTAATAGACGATTGAATATTGATTTTATTATAGATGGATGGTGTTCTTGTAGCGGTTGGGTAGTGTTATTAGCTATTGTTCTGGTGTTGGTGGCTATATCACTTGTAGATGAAATGGGTTTATTGTGCTTGTGTTTATTGGCCAATATTCGGAAATCATCTCCCCCGTAGTCAGGCATTGTTCCCCCTATTCTACCTATTTCATTACTGTTATTTCCATCAATGACGGTAATAGCACTCCCTCCTCGAGAATAAGGTTCGGTTGTTTCAAATATGCTTGTGTCTATTAACTGTTTAAATAGAGAAGAGAATGCTCCCTGCATCATCGAATTCATGGCATTCTCTATTATCTCCAGATCATTCTCCATAGAGTTATTGTTGTTGTTATCAGGTGGGAATCGTGACATATTGAAAAGAGAGAGAGAGAGAGAGAGAGAGAGAGAGGGAGGTACAAAGCCTGGGGTTTGGATATTTTTTGTCAAGTATTTCAATTGCCGGTCAACATGAATCTGTGTATGGGCTCGTGTTGCAATAAGATGGACATATTGAATGCACTTTCCCCATGCAATAACCCCAAGCATAATCATGAGTGTCAACCAGATAGAAGTATAAACTTCGAGGATATCATTTGGGTCAAAAGTATATGCCCATTGACAGTAGACGATCACTTAATAAATTGAAATCTACACATGTATGTTTATCACATAATTTTATAGCTATTTAATGTCTTTTGCACAGCTATCCATACATCCTTCAATGGATCATGCAATAACAGTGACTCATTATTCCACTCATAGGATATCATAATAAAGTATCGTCTATCATTTGAGATCACAAGTGTATTTATTGCTTTATTTACGCTAATTATCTTTATGCACGCTTTCTCCTTCCTTTGCCCTTCCTATCTTTCTTAACTTCTGCTGTCTCTTCCTTCTTTTCTGCTACTTCTTTCTCTTTTTCTTCCATCACTGCTGCCTCTGTTATCTCTTCTTGCTCTATTATCATCTGTTCCTCTTTTACTGGTGCTTCTATCTCTTCTCTTTTCTTTTCTGCATCTACTTCCTCCTCTTCCTCTTCTTCCTCAGATGAAGTTTCATCATCAAATATACTGGTGGAAGAGGATGCAGAGACTGTATGCGTTATTTTCTGTTTCTTCAATGCCCCAGTTACTGCTGACTTCACGTTTTCTACCATGTCTTCAGTACTCTTCAAGAATTCATTGTCATCAAACAAGTGCTTCTTCTGTGGTCTTTCCTTCAAAGCTTCTTCAATTTTACGCTTCAGATTCTCTTTCTTTTCTTTCTCCCTTTCAGGAAGGGCATCTAATTCCTCCTGTAATCTATGAAAATAATTGTAAGTATATTATCAGCCACCACGTATATTTATATCTTACTTCTTTGCATCATTCACTGTTCTGATGCGTCTTCCTTGTAGATCTCTACATGCCTCATAATTAGTAGTCTTCTGAGAGTTCATTCTACCACCCTGAGCACGAAGCATAGATCCAAAACCACCCTTTCCTCCCAGTACTCTGCCTGATAGTTGGAGAAAGGTGATTGGATGAGTCAGATCTATTCTGTCTTCAACACCAATGACCTTTCCATCCATAGTCTGTATTGACTGATCTATGGAACAGATACCTGTTTTGTGCTCAATATATGAACTGATATCATATCCACTGTTATTGCTGTTATTTAGTTGTATGCAGAGTGGTTTGAGTCCACTCTGTAAAGTGATGATAAGTTGTGCCATTTTCGATAAACAAACAAAGAACGAAAAGAGAAGAGAGATTCTCCTATTCTTATTGGTCGATAATAAATACTCTATTTTTATTTCTTTTTTTCTTTTTTAAACAGGTGGATCCAATGTATGAATAAAAGTGTAAACTCTAGTTTTATATTCAACTTTTATTCAAGAAGTGTTCCAATAGTAACCTCAATAAAGTGTAGTTTCATTATTACAATTAAAAAGACATAAGATAAATAATGCAAGGAATAGTTCATACGCTTGTCATGTTTATATGCATTTAAGATTGTTTGCATTCAGGAGCATTCTCACCTTTAGTGGGTTGCTATTACACAGAATAGACAGTTAGTATAAGTCATGTAGAATATCTATCTGTCACTTACAGCATCCTCATCATCCTCATCATCTTCATCATCCTCATCATCCTCATCTTGATCAGAAGGGAAATCATCCTGTGAATAAGAAACATGAGTTACACTGCTTATTACTGATACATGTCTATATTACCTCGTATTCAGAGTCATCTCCATAATCCTCATATTCAAGTGCTTTACCAGTGAAGAAATCAACAGCATGGGGAATGATCTTCTCTTTGAATTCCTCACCTATTAAGAATAGACAGGTTAGTAATGAGAGTCATGGCAACAGTCGTCATGGATTTACCCATTTCATAATCAGCTTCCAACTTGGCATCTAAACCTTCTGCTTGAACTTCATCCAATTCTTCAGAACCTTCGGGAATAGTAGGGGGAGAGAAGAAGTTGAAGAAAGATTCAGCAGGAACAGTGCGCTTGACAACACGAGTCTTGTTGGTACCCTTGTGACGTTGCTTCTTGGTTTCAATGGCAACTGTCAAGTTCTTACCATCCTTCCAGTTGACAGTACATCCTTCAGCATGGTCATAAACATAGTCACCACCACTGACATTGTCTTGATAGTGATATGTCTTGGTGAGAACCTTGTTGGTGAAAAACTCATTCTCGGTGAATTCGAATTCAAGGAGGAACCCAGGCTTCTGAAGATAGCTCATGCGAATATCAACCAAGTGTTTTAAGGCTGCACAGTCTGCATCGGTGATGGTCCCACTGATTTCAGGATGGGTCTTCAAGGCAGTTAACCAGAACTCGGGAATACCGACATATGTTTCTTCATCCTTATCTTCTTCAATCTTATCTGATTTCTTAGTCTGTTGATCCATTTCATCCTCATCATCCTCATCTACTTTAGCACCCAAAGCGATCTCTTCTTCGGTGGGTTCATATTTACCAGCCACAATCTCAGCACGTTTATTGTAGTAAGGACTAAACAATTTGAGATATTTCTTTTCCAAGGCGAAAACTTCTTCCTGGAATTTACCCTCGAGCTCAGTATGTTTCGACTGGAGGTATTTGAGACCATTGATACGACGTTGGACAGCAGCAGGAAGGGGTTCATCAATAAGACTGCCCAACTTATTCTGAAGCATATTCATCAGGGCAGGGTTATTGGCAGCAGCACCTAGATAGAAAAAGAAGAAGAAAAGATAAGAATATTACATATATACCCACACACACTTCTCCCTTTACCAGCAGTAGTGATTGTTTCCATTTCTTCAGTGATAGCAGGGATAGAAGGGTTGAATTGTGTGTTGATAGGTGCTGTACTGATGGGTGTATTCTGGGGAGTAGGTGCAGTAACTTTCTTGTTTTTGATATCGACTATTATAAATAGAGTTAATAAATATATAAATAGAGTTTATATCATAAATTAATTCATTACCTGCTTGTTGATCCATGAAGAGTGCAAATGAACAGAAAAAGAGGTGTGTAAAAGAAGGAATAAACTATATCTCTCTTTACTTATTGTTTTCTTTCCTTTTTAGCCAAAGATATTCACAAGAATAAACAGTAAGTGATAGAAAATGTTGTATAAATAGTAAAAAAAGGGCGGGGGTAGTTAAAGGGTGTCATTGGATTTATTCAGTGAGAAAAAAAAACAATTTTTTTTTGACTCTTTTGTGACTTCTTTCTCTACCCCTTCCACCAACGAAGATAGAACAGGTGAAGTTGGGAAGATACAGAGGATTATTCATGATGGACAGAGCCATATACCATGTAAGATATAACAAATGTATACTATCTAATCATCACTCAAAAAAAAGGGGAGGGGAAGGATAAAATTGTTGGGGATCTATTTACACTCTATCCTATATTGAATGGGGGGAAGTGAGAAGAGACTTATCTTTCATTCATCTTATTGGTCAAATGACTAATCCAGCACCATCTTGGGGTACAGACAAATGGGGAAAGTTATTTTACTATTAGTTCAAATAATTGGCATAGAATATCCTCTACTGCAAAATACAATGGCTGTGGATACACATAGACATCTCTCCATACCCTTTCTTTACTTATCATAGAGTTATCACTCTGCGTATTTGCGTATCAGAGGATATATACCATACATCTCCACTACTGTATTCCAAATAAAAAGTGAGAGAGATATACTGTAATATTTATTAACTTCCAAAAGAGAGATGATGAACAGGTGAGAATAAGGTGATAGAATTGTATAAAAAGAGAAACAATAAAGAGGATGGTTTAGAAACCATGGACTTTGATATCTGTCTTCTTGGCAATACCCTCACTAATTAAGAATTCAGCCATCTTCACACGTTGATCACCTTGCATCTGAATAATTTCACCGTGCTCGGGATCTTCAACTACAGTACCGTTACAGGCAAAAGCCTTCTTTACTGCCTTCAATAAACGCTTGGAGTCAATTTCCTTGGGTAATCCTTGGAGGGTGGTTAAGGTTTTACGACCATTACGTTGTTGAATACGGAGATCTATTTGTGTTGTGTTGAGTATAATGTGTTTATTGGTGTTCTTTGTTTAACTTACGAAGATAGTTGGTGGTGTTTCCTCCTTGTGGTTCTTCAACATCGGCAAAGGGATCTAAAAAAAGCACCCTTTAGCGAAAGAGATCGATATATGAGTCTCATACAGCCGTTTGTTTTTTATATATTTATATCTATTCTATGCTGCTTATTTTGGATTGATTGTTATTTACCAAATGGTTTATTGAGTTCTTCAAGATCAGACATTGTGTATGGATGGATGGATGGATGGATTGAAAAAGGAAAGAAGTGGGTCAGATACAATGCTGGAAATAGTTGGGTTGATTTTTGGGTTGATTTTTGGGTTGATTTTTGGGAAATTAAAAAATGCTAGAAACAGTAATGATTGGGTTATATCTATTTTGGAATGAGAAACTTGTTTCTGACAGTGTATCTCTGAGGTGACAGTTCATTCTACAATGAGAGCTGATATTTTTATTTTGAACTCTAGTGAGTGTATAGGATGACTGGAAGAATCTACTGACATTGACTTCCCAGGGTTCATGTGTATTAAGGTAGTTGGAAGCATTGAAAGCAGTCATCACTTGAGTATCCATCACCAACTCAGATCCATGACTCTCATGGCTGCAATTAGGTGCAAACAGAATGGTCAATAGAAGGTGGATCACTGAACACACCATTTCTCAAGCAATGTCTACTCCAATGATTCAGAGAAAGGATGATCTTGACGCGATCCTTGTGCTCGGTAATTGGTCTGTTACCCCATTGTCTGATACAAAGTCATCTTACCAACACAGACTATGACTAGACCTAGCAACTGTACTAAACTTCCATCCTAAAGGCGGACAGGAAGTCTTTAATTTTACCCGAAATCAAGCATCATCAACCAGGACTAAAGAAGAGAAACGGTAGAAATTTCCACCAAAGTTATCGCTTTGGCTATTTAATGCAAGGTAAAATCACTCTGCACTAAACTTTAAAAATATTGTTGAACCAATCATTCTTTGGTTTTCAACCAATATTTTTTTTAGTAAGCTCCATTATAATTTTCCTATTGTTACCATTCATATTAACCAATATTAACAAGCTCGCCTGTAAGTCTGCTGGACAGGGCAATTGAGCACCACTCCAAAATGCCTCAACAAATGATTGAAACCAATATTTCTAATATATGGATCATTTGATGGTTATTTCCGAAGGAACCACTTAATCGAGGTACACAGTCTATACTATGTAAGTATTCATGCATTGATTTCAATACCCCTGATTATTGTACAACTCTGCTGCGTAGTTCACTTGGTGTGATGGTGATGAAAATAGTAAAATGCAAATGCCATGTATTTCATCACCATGGTTATTAATTTCCACATGTGATTATTGTTACCGTGGTAATGGAAATTGATGAATTATATTGCGTAGAAAGATCATAATCACTCATTTTGGCCAAGGATGATGAGTATCTTACACGATGCAATAGATACAATGACAATGTTATTAACAAAATGCGGAGACGGTGTTACAGGTATTATTTGTAGGACGGACTTTCATGCCTTATGCTCCCCCAGAAACAATGTTGCACTGTGCTGAGCAATACCAGCATATGGGCATTTACTGGTGCAATCAAGAAAAATCAGACAAACCATTCTGTGTACTGTAATGATATCACATAGAGAGTATACAAATGTATTCATTTCAGCATGTTATCTCCCAACACAGTGGATACCATAAGTGATGACTCAAGCCACTCCAGTCATCTTTTTAGTTGGTGATTACAGTCCATAATGGCTTTGGTTAACTATTTTCTTATTTACCACATTTGTTTATGAAGCAAGAAGAAAAAAGGGCATGGGACTCTCTTGATTCAGTAGGACAAATGTGCAGTAAAAGGAAAGAATATTATGGGTGGACGGAAACTTAAAAATGAGTAAGGTTATCTACTTCAAAAATCTAATTTTATTTTCTTCTTTTCTTTCTCTCTCTCTCTCTCCCTTCTATTATAAAACATACTCATGAATTCACTGGATTCACCCATGAAAGCTCCTTTTGGAGTGGTCGACATGGGCTCAAATGGAGTGAGATTTGGTATAGTGACATCCCTGGCCAGACACCTCCCTGTGGCCTATGAAGAAAGAGCGCCTATATCATTATTGGAAGCACTGGGTGATGATTTGTGTATTCCAGAAGATACAATTGACCAGATCATTACGACTTTCTTGAGATTCAAGACTATCTGCCGAAATGAAGGAGTGGAGCCTACCAATGTAAAGGTAATAGCAACTGAAGCGACTCGAATTGCATCCAATTCAAAGGAATTCCTGAGAAGAATATACGAGGCCACTGGATGGACTGTGATTAAGTTATCAAAAGAAGAAGAAGCCATCATCTCATCAATGGGAATTGTGGGTAAAGTACTTCTAAGGAGTAAAAGGGGGGAGAATATTAACAAGACTCTTTTGATAGGCTCTTTTTATAATGTGAATGGCTTAACTATGGATTTAGGGGGTGGATCAGTTGAATTGAGTTATGTGACATCAAGTAACCTCATGGGTTCTTTTGAGGAAGAAGAGGAAAGACGACCAAGAAAGAAACTGCGATCAGGAGACAAGCTGAAGACATCCAGTCATCCGGTTTCATTGCCCTATGGTGCAGCTATATTAAGAAAGAGGTTAATGAACTGTTCCACCAAGAAACAAAAGAGGATGCTGTTTGATGAGATTGTAGAACAGATGAAGGTAGCTAAGAAAACGACTGATATTCCAGGTCATTTGAGCTCGGATGAGGGATACACTATGTATATGAGTGGTGGGGGGTTTCGTGCCATAGGATATTTGTCTATGGCTAATAGGGATATGTCTAAGCTAGATGGACAGTCAGAGCAGACTAAGAAACTACTGTATCCCATTCCCATCATTAGTGGCTATAGCATGACAGGAGATGAATTAGCTCGATTGGCACATGAATATAAGGATGAAGATCCAGAAGAAATGGTCAACAAACTGTCTGTGTTCCGTATTTCCAAGAGAAGAGCACGCATGATACCAGCCATTTGTTTTTTGGTATCAGCCATCATCAAGACAATTAAGATTAAAGAGATATACTTTAGTGAGGGAGGTGCAAGGCAGGGTATCTCATACTACATGTTACCTACTTCTGAGCAAATGAAGGATCCTTTGATAGAAGGTGTAAAGGCTTATGCCAATCCACAGCAACACGCATTATCGTCTAAAGAGTACGATATTATATTAAGAGTCTTAAAAGATGCCATCCCTCCATTGTATTTATCATCTGATCATCCTCTCCAACTCCATCGACTGATACCTGCTGCTGTGCATCTCGCTAATCTCACTACACATTACCCTAAGGAGACAAGGGCATTTGTCGCATTCCATCTGCCACTTGCTGGAGGGCCATTAGCCAATCTCCCAGGTCTATTACATTCTGAGAGAGCTATTCTTGCCCTTATTCTTGCTTATCGTCAGGGTGGAGAAGTACCTGATCCAGCATTCAATGCCATTGAGAACATGATTGGCGACCATGGAGTGTCTGTTTGTAAATATATAGGCAGATTGATGGAAATCTTGTTCTTGATATCACCTCGTTTACCAGGAACCGGCCTACTGGAAAGTGGACTTAGATTTAGACTGGTACCCAACTCTAGAGTTACAAGCAGCCGATCCCCATCTCCCATACCTGGAGTAGAATCGCCTTATCATCATCACAATCTGCATATTATCATACCATTCAAACCATCACCCATGCTGGAAGCACCTGCTGTGATCTCTGTTCTTGAACGAATGGACAAGAAGATACAACATAAGAAGTTTGAGATGGATGACGAAGCAGTGGGTGCAGGTGCGTTCAAACTGTTTTCTGTGTCCATCATTCGAGAATAGGGTTTTTTTTTTAGATTTTATTTATTTTTATATACATTAAAATATTAAAGGAGCTGACAGGGTTTTTTTTTAGATTTTATTTATTTTTATATACATTAAAATATTAAAGGAGCTGACAGGGTTTTTTTTGTCATGTAAATTAAAAGCTTATCAAGAATCATTGATCTGTGTCAAAGTAGATATGCCTGGGAAGACCAGGTGCAGGAGGGGAATGATCAGCCGATTTGGGGCGGCAGTAGGAGGCTGTTGTCGTTTTCTGAGGTATAAGATTTTGGGAACTACTGGCAAATGTGTCATCCATAGGGTATGATTGTCTGATACCAGTGTTATTGAGCATTTCTTCTGAGCTTGTAGCATCCAGTTTAGCTGTTCTTTGTTCTAAATACTTCTCGATATCGAGACTGGTAGGGCGTATATATCTTTGATACTCAATCATATCACCAGGTAAAGCAAAATCAGTATCGCTGTTGTTATGGCAGGTGGTGGGAAGAACTCTTATTTCATCTGGTTTACGTATAGAGGATGTGTTGTTGCTCAAGTGGCTATACCTTGGATTTCCTGGTAGTAATTCTGTATTCAATGTCTGATGTGAACTCTCGGGAGCATTGAGCAAATAGAGACTGGTTGTTTGAGATCTATCTGCTGTTCCTCTTCTAGGAGTGTCTTCAACCTCTCTGGGATGTTGACCCTGCCTGTTCTTCCAAAAGGCAATTCGGATGGATGGTTTGCCTGAATCATTCAATTCCTCTCTTAAGCCGAGCAAGAGTACAGTAGCATTTCGCATTAACAATATCAGGGACAGCAGATAGATGAGGCAATGGATGACTAATTGAATATATCCAATGTATTGCTTAGCCATGACGGATGCTTTAATGTTGGGTAAGTAGGCTATGTTAAGCATAAGGATGATGAATCTGGTGGCACTAAATATCAGCTGTTGAATATTCATCTGTTGCTGCACGTAAGGAAATTTGAGATAGATGCTAACAAACAAGACTACTTCTATAAGCAGTGCTACAATGAGTTGAGCTAATCCACTTGCTTGAAATAGACCGATCATGATGGATAAAACTGATTGATGGAAGATAATCAGTATAAAGAAATGAAAGCATTCATCCGTAAATAGGTTGTATAATGATCCATATCTCAGCAATAAATTCAGCTCAGTGAACAGAAAAGAGGGTGGTTTGATGTGTAATAGTTTCAATATAATGAATCCATACGAGAGGCATGGCATAACCAAGATAACTGCTGCCATAAGTGTGATGTACCAGTAAGAGGGAATCATCAGCTGATAAAATGATATGGTCATTATCGGAATGTAGAATAGAGAAAGTACTCTGATCAAGATACCTGTGTATTCAATAATAAGGGTTTAAAAATGCAGTAAGATAAGTAGAGATGAGTAAATATTACCTATAAAGAAATCATTCATTCTCTTCATCTTCTCTCTCAATGACCCACTTCGATCTATTCTGCCTGATAAGTATAGGAATATGTAGACGAAGAGGCATACAACAAGGCACGCACCCAGAACAATAGCCAAGTGTACTATCATATTGAGAAAGAGACCATTGATGTCGATGCCTATTGCATTTGAGAAATCTGCCATGCCTGTTCCATCTACCGTAACATGATTCGATGGTTTGGTGATCATACTTCCATTGTTACTGATACTACTGTCATTCAATTGTCGTCTATATAAGCTCAAACCAGGTTCATTATGGATTGGGGAATCCTTGTTGAGGGCGGCGGAAGGAAATTGTTGAACCAGAACAGATTGAAGCCATTTTGCATTGTATAAAAGGAAGCTCCAAGAGAAGTTTGATGAGAAGAGAGGATAGAATCGAGGATATTCGAGATTGAACTGACTCAATAGAACAATAAATTGGGCATAGAACATTAGATCGAAGAAGCCGGGTGTCTTCAATTTGAGTACTCCAGGTACTGTGGCATAGTTGGAGGTAAAAAGTATAATATCATAGTTCTCGTTGACATTAAATCCTATCACTGATACTACAAATGATATCATGGCTGCTATGAGAGTGATGGCTACAGGTATGAATATAAAAATGTTTCTCCATACTGGATGTTGATATCCTACTGGTGCTATTTGCAAACAAAATACAGGTTTTTTATCTATACTCACTATTGAGTATTCTGCCATGATATCAGAGAGTGGATAGCTGGGTATTGAAGTGATATTGAATAACTAATAGGTAGACAGTAAGCATACTTCTTTACGGGTGTGTCTAATCTTATACTTACCCTTTCATAAGGTAAACTTGAATAGGGGGAGCATCCTTTCAAATCGTGGCAGAGTATCTCGTTGGGTGCATGTATTAGTTGAAATCCATAGAGTATCTTTAATGAGGTCCAATAGATGTTGGATGCTATGACAAGTTATTTAGTATATATGTGTGTGTATATTGCATGAAGGTTTATTTACCTGGTTCTCCTTGGTCGGTGGCTGGTTGTATATCAGATGTTCCATTTATTATTAGTGAATAGGCTGAGTCTGTCACATTAAAGTATCGATAGACTGAAGATACACTGATATGATCATTACTATTACAGTAAGAGTAATTGGATGATTGAAACCAGACAGAATCCAATGTCTGTGCATAGTAACAAGAAGTAAAAAAGGCCAGATAGAACAATAATAGACCCTTATTATGTGATACCATAATGAATGTATAAAGGTGTATTAAGCAGAAGAAGACCAATGTGATTTAAATATAGTGGGTATTTAAATATGCCACAATGAATCGATGTCCTCTATTATTTCTATTTCAATAAACCATCAGATCAAATAAACAAATGAGAGTAAAGCAGTATATGAGATAGAAAGAAGCAAATCTATTTATGTCTGTTATAAACTATGTCTGATGATGAGGATGACGTCGTCTTTATGGGGCATCCCCTTCACTCGACACTATCTCGTAACTTTACTTCTTATAAAGAACTGTCTCGAACTGTACCCATGGTAACTAAATGCTATATTCACAGTACATGGCAACAATAACAGTAAAGTATCATCATCAAATGGTTAATTTCATCTAATGTTAATTCAATCTAGTTGAACATGTAGCACAGTAATAACTGTCACCATGAAAGTGAGTACAAATTATTTATAGATTGGCCAAGAAGACAGGATACTTTTTATTAATAGAGGGTCGGACTATTGGTTGTTTTCACCGCCAATATCCTGGATATATATTATTCTTACACAAGGCCGAGAGTTATATAAGTAATAGTAGCGATATTATACCAGTCAGCACTACATATATATAGATTACTCTTGGAGTACGAATAGAATACAGTACAGTTAAGGAATAGATCTGTATTATTCATATACATACATTAAGGGATCCTCCGACTTCAGGCATCTTGGTATGTATCAAAGAGCATGTGGTGTCCATAAGGCTGAATACATTGGTCGATAATAAAACCAAGTGTAAAGAACAAAGTACAGCTGCCGAGCCTTTTTTTGATAACCTTGGGATCAAAGAGCAATGATGTTACATACAATGATAGTTGATCACGGGTGCTGGGAATGATTGGGGTACGAGCAATGAGTCAACGATAGAGTTCTTTGAAGATAGTAAAGAATTGATATTTATTTCATACATAGGCTAACTTTTTAATATATAAGATACTCTGCGTGTTCTAGTTAATATAGGCTAGTATTTATTTATATATCAAGCGGTTGGCGAGTGATCAAATGGAAGAGTATATACCCTACTAAACAATAGAATTTACAATCGAGAAAAAAGAATAGGATTTATACGACATTCATGACTATGAGGTAAGAACAGGGATAAAGTGTACATGCATATGAGATCACCATATAATAAACATTCTCTTGCATTCACTGTATTTCTTGACAAATGGTATATCTACCACATACATATATTTATTTGATGTGTTCATATTATCCCCTAAGTACATACAAATCAGAAGGAAAAAAATAGCATATACCTTGTATCAGGGTGGACTAATCATGATCCTCAATAATGAAGCTAATAGCAATTTATGTATTATTCATGTCTGTCTTGATTAAATAGAGTCTTGCCCGGGTGAAGTTAAACACAGTGCATTCGGGAGTGTGTTGACCTTGTGTTACATATAAATCATCAATAATTGGGAATAAATGAAGTGTTACACTGTACAAGTTGGACTCGGACAATGTGTGGAAGGCTGACTAAGCACTGGAAATAAGGGAGAAAGATATGCAAGTTCCTTATAAGGAGATAGTCATGACAACTGTTGTCATGACTATCACCTGGGTAACTTATTTTTCGATATCACTATAGCTACCATGAGTCCTTGACCCATGTGGTGATGTTAATCTGGGTCTGATTCACTATATCTATTGACCAATTAGAGTTATTTCACTGCAGGAAAAGCAATTGATAGTTCAGTTTACAAACTCCATTCTATTCATCCTCTCTTTTTCTATAAGTTATTAGGACGATGGCCTTACCGTCTCTTATTCTCGATGATTCTAGGTTCATTAATAAATATATCACTCTTATACTCATTCCACCACCAAATACTGTCCCTTTTGTGTGTTCATATGAATACTTGAGTAATCATTCAATATTGAAACAAGGACTATTTATTGATAATATTTTATTAGGTGGACATGTCATTCAACTCCATCCCACTGAATCACTAACCATAATAAGCAGGCATAACAAGCACAAATACCCAGTTGACTTGAAGTATAATGAAAGGGAAGAGCAGCTGTTGTTTACTATGGGTGGAAGCCTATTAAAGGCGAGTAATGGGATGATTAGTTCTATAGACTATAATAAGAAGGCAAAGATAACTCGCACTCGATTACTTTATCTAAATGAGGATAAGGATGTCTATAGTCATGTATTACTGTATTTGGATAACTCTATTCTATCACCTCCTGTCCCATCCAAAGAGGTATTCTCTCTCAATCTATGAACAATAGAAGAATGCATTAATATTAAAATGGAATTTCCTTCTATAGGTACATTCTGTAGATAAATGGTATTTTATTTATGCTTATCTTCTATTAATACCACTAATAATTAAGGGCACACTACTAGTATTATGGACACACTCATGTCGTTATCCAATCACAATCAGAAGGAGGTACACCAGTTGAAAACGAGGATAGACCAGTTGATACTCTCCTTATGTGACCAGTCCATACTATGTGATTCACTGGATCAGCTACACAATCGTATGGAGAACATACTGACTGAAGGATACAATGTAACACTAGACAATGGTTAAATATCTAATGGCCCTAATTATTCTTATCAAGATAGATGCTAGATGAAACCTATAAACTACAGTCTAATGCAGATATGTACAATCTACACAGCGCATTTGAAAGGTTCATTTTATGATCATCATTTAGACTTAAATAATAGAGAGTAACCCAATTCATTCTAGTTACATTATGGAGCAAACATATGACGTTGTGTTCTTCATGATAACCCAGTTATTACTGACCGAGGATAAGAGACTAACATCAGCCATTGAAGAAATGGAGTATTTAGACTTCACCCAGATTGGTTTACCACTCAATATAAAAGATGGTAGAATACGTGTGATGAGTGCTATACGAATATTTGAGAGGATTGGGTCCTATAGAACTCCCATAGAGAAGATGAAGTGTCTGTTAGATACTGTATCCGAATTAACAGAGGACAATAAGGGTACATTCATGGGGTCAGACTCATTTATACCCTTGTTACTGATGACATTGATTAAGAGCAAAGTACCTCATTTGATTGCTAATCTGGTGTATATGAAGGTAACTATCAACGGTGTATATATCTATATGGTATTAACACCTATATAGGATTATATATTCCAATATGATATATCATCTGGGAAATATGGATATAGTCTGAGTACATTGGAAGGTGTCTTGGATTATTTACTACAGGAACATAAGGAACTATCAGAATTCTCATCCCAGAATATCAAGTTATGGTCAGCGATTGAATCAGGTGGGCTTCTTCATCAGATGAATAGCCAGAATGATCATCTCATAGACAACTATGATGCATGTGATACTAATGGAAACAATGCATTTATGATTGCATGTATACATGGACAGGCAGATATAGCCAGGTACATGCTCAAGGACAGCAGAATAAATATCATGGTTGAAAATGATATGAGCCAGACACCTTTAATATGTGCTGTCAAGAGTACATCATTTGATACTGTATCCATTCTACTGCGGGAAAGTAGAATACTATCCACAATTCACACAGTTGATATTTATGGCAATACAGCATTCTTATATGTCTGTCAGAATGGACAACTGGACCTCCTCAAACTGTTTCTTCACTTACCCTCATCCAATCAATTGATCATCACAGTAAACATAACGAATGGCGATACACCACTTCATATGGCACAACACTCTCATTCCAGCCAATTTATATTGTACCTCATCCACATGTATCAATCTAATCATATACCCATGCACTTAAAGAATAACAACAAAGAGACATTTTATCATTTATGCACTGATATAGACGTTATTTCAGACTGTATCGAATACCTTCCAGATAAGAAAGAAATTGATTCACTCTTAGCCAATGATCCGGACATCCATTTACTAACACCACTCATGAGATGGGCAATGAAAGGGAAACTTCGATTGATTAATGCAGTATTGAACAGGTTAGAAGTCTCCAACTTCATTTACAGAGTAGACATAAAAGGAAACACATTACTTCATTTACTGGCATACTATGTCACTAAAGAACAGACAATGGAGGTAGAATTCCTTGATGAAATTGTATTCAGATACAGAGGTGTAGTCAATGCGAGGGACTGGACCCATGGCAATACAGCACTTCATATATTAGCTGATATTTCCTCCCTTGCTTCCTCCCCAATAATAAAGAACACGGCTCTATTCATGCAGCTACTCATCAAATATGGGGCTACCATCAATATTCCTAATTATAGAAATGAACATCCTATCCATTTAACAAAGGTAGAGCAAATCACTCAATGCTTGGAAGGTAAATATTATATAGTGTATAATAACATTGAGGCTCATAGATTGGTACTAGATCTTTATTTGAGAGTTGAACCCATATTTATCCATTGGTCAACAAAAAACTCTTCTCATTTTACATGGTCAGTCATCAGGACATGTATAGAATACAAAGATAATAACCGTGAAATGTATTATGTCATTAAGAGTGGAATAGTAAGTATGATATATTTGTCTGCAATAGCCTATAATGATGATTTATATTTGTGTAAAGATGGGTAATTCAGATAGCATGAAGACAGTCAAGAGAAGATTAGAAGACTTCATCTTCCTAAGGAAAGAGTTACTGTACGAATTAGCAGAGATATTCCTGCCTACATTCAGATTCATGACTGATCCCATGTTGATTGATCTGAAACCACCTCCATTTCCCCTGATTGACACTACTCTATCTAGTATTAAGATATTTATGAATTGGCTCTTGAACCATCCTACTCTGCATAACCATGATTTGGTTATATCCTTTGTTAGATTACCCACTGATCTGCAAAAGACCATGATCAGGGATATGTCATATTCTAAGAGACAGTTATTATTGGAAAAGATCTATGATCTCCCCTTATCACATCACTGCATAAGCACTAAAAATGAAGAATACTTTCTAAAGTACACCGAGGAAATGATGGAGCCCCTAAAAGACAGCTATTACAGATGCTTGAAGTCAGCAAGAAGGGTCATGGAAGCGGTGGAAGGTATATATTGAATAAAATGTAATATCCCCTTGCTAAAACACATCATATAGACCATGATAGTGAAATACAGTATATGGTGAAGACACTGAATAATGGTAGATCAGTAATCATTATAGACCCATTACTCCCAAAAATATTCACAGTGTGTACTCAGATGGTAAGAGGTATCCAAACTGAATAAATTATAGGTAATATTTACACATATCTTCCCTTACAGTATGCATCTGCATGGCCATTACTTATAGAAATATTACAACTAAGCTATGGGATGATAGATGGTATCATGGTAAGATTCTCTTCTTATCTGAATGGATTGTTCACTAACACAAAGAATAGTTATCCTTACAGAGACCATTCTGGCTTATTAATAAAAGGGAAATGATTCGAAATCGTATTGAGGAACAAAAGGAGTTGCTGGGAAGGACTCGTACATGGCAAGGATTTTTCTCAACGAAGGAAAGACTGAAATATGTGGAGAGGGATAAAGAGAAGGTAATCGAGGTAAGATTGACATATTCACTCAATTTTATAGTGACTTAAAATATACTCATAGAGTATGAATGAGCTGAATCACACAGATAGTGAAATCAGCCAATCACATCAAGTAATATCAGATGAGCTAGCACACTTTCAAACCATTCATGCCACCCAGACCATCCGGTCCATCCGGTCCTATGTGAAGTTGACATTGGAAGCTGAGAGGTATAGGTTGGAAGTTCTCTATCAGACATTAGCACAATTTGAATCATCCAAGAGTGATTAATAGAATAAGGGATCTGAACATGTTTATTCACAGATCAATTACCTGTTTCCCCCATCTTATTTTCATATAAGGTTTCCCGGTATGTAATTGCTGTCGCTATTTTCGTCTCACCTTGAAATGCACACACACACACACGGATGTACACATATAGAATACACATATACATACAGTCTCATTTAATTATATATAAATATATATATATATATATTGCTGTTGTTACTTTCTTACTCCTTAATTAACTCCTTTCAAAAAGATTTAAAAAAACCAAAACAAACATAAATTCTTCTTTCAGCTGTTATTCATATAAACTTGAAATAAAAGTATTACCTTATTCAACTTCACTTTAACTTATATCAATATGGGCTGCTGTCAATCAGTTGAGGAAGTAGAGGAGAAGCAGAGAAATCAAGAGATTGATGCCCAGATCAAAAGGGACCGAGTGAATATGAGAAAAGAGATCAAGATATTACTCTTGGGTAAGTAAGATGAAGTTATGAGTGATTATTTATCCTAACACTTCCATTTTAACAGGGGCCGGCGAGTCAGGAAAATCCACAATATTGAAGCAGATGAAATTGATTCATGATTGTGGATACACACCTGAAGAAAGAGAGACCTTCAAGGAAGTCATATTCAGTAATACAATGCAATCAATGAGAGCTACTTTAGAAGCTATGGATAAACTGGGTTTATCATTTGAGCATACTGATAACGAGCAGCATAAAAGGCTGGTACTTGAGGCACCACCTCAAATCGATTATTTAGGCCATGAATTAATGGAAGCTATCAGCTCATTATGGGATGATCCAGGAGTGCAAGAGTGCGTTAATAGATCCAATGAATTTCAATTGAATGATTCTGCACGATAGTAAGTTATATTGTATACTGTTAGGAGAAAGGGAAAATAGAAAAGATGAAAACATAGGATTTACTATAGATTGAATATGTGACAGAATATAGTATGATAAAAGAAAAGGGGTTAGGATAGAAAAGAAAAGAGGGAGGGGGGAGGAGGGAATTGTTAGGAGGCAATAAGGAGTATCAGGATGAGATACTAAATATACATACTTATATTACTTTAAATACTCATCGTTCACTTCCTAGTTATTTTGACTCTATTGTTCGTATTGGTCAACCAAACTACATGCCTAGTGATCAGGATGTATTAAGATCAAGAGTTAAATCGACGGGTATAACAGAAACCACCTTTATGATTGAAGGTCTAACCTATCGTATGTTTGATGTGGGCGGTCAAAGGTCAGAAAGAAAGAAATGGATTCATTGTTTTGAGAATGTGACAGCTCTGATGTTCCTAGTTGCCATATCAGAATACGATCAAGTATTATTTGAAGATGAGAGTGTGAATAGGCTACAAGAATCACTAACTTTATTTGATTCCATCTGCAATTCCCGGTGGTTTGTCAAGACATCTATTATCTTGTTCTTAAATAAGATAGACTTGTTTTCAGAGAAATTGCCGAGAAGTCCATTGAAGAAATACTTCAATGACTATAAAGGTTCTGATAATTACGATGCAGCCTGTCAATATTTATTGCACAAATTCGTCTCTCTCAATACTCGAGCAGATTCAAAGCAAATATACACCCATTTGACGTGTGCTACAGAGACTGAACAGATCAAGTTTGTAATGAATGCTGTTACGGATATAATTGTCCATGAAAACTTGAGAAATGTGGGTCTCTTATAATCCCTCACACACCACTTGTCGCTCTGATTGGCCTCCCATGTATCATTTTATATCACAGTTTCCCCCTTATATTATTCCCTCCCATTTATATTAACCTGTAAAATCCTATATTATTAACCTTATCCCCCCCTATTGCCGATTTTATTCTACACAATGAGTTGAATTGTATACGTAATTAAACCAACTCTCCACTTCTTCTTCAATACTCAACCGAACTCCTCTTTTGTGCCACATTTCACGGTTCTATTATCATGGGGGAATATATTTACCAAGGGATACTCATAACATTCTTATCTAGTTATTAATCGGATGCCAGTGTTTTCATTTATTACTCTTATTATTACTATTATTATACTTATTATTGGTATCACCATTATTAATGTGTTCATATTACGATAAGTCTCGTAGCTGCCATTCTTCTGTTTATTATTACTGCGCATATCCTTTTTGTTATGGATTATTGGTTACCATAATACTATTGGGGCGAATAATGGTGTAGTAAACCCGTTCGTGAGTTACGTCGGCCAATCATATGACTCATTAAATTTTGGGCCTTCAACCTTATACCCCCACTCCCACCAGTAGTGTCATTGAGATTAGGTATAGGCCCTTTCTTCCTTTCAGAGGGTACTGTTCAGATAATATGAGTGACAATTATATAGGCAACACACACATGGATTACCTTCAGTCACTCGGCTGTACTTTGATTCTCTAATGTCATTTAATTTTGGTTGTTGCTTTGACAAGGGCATTGGAATATCACCATATTTCTTCTTGGGCATGTATGAACGAGTGCTGTTATTGTTGTTGTTGGGATTAGAACTGGTGAGGTGCCCATTATTGACATTGACCTTCCTATTGGTGGTGTGATTGGGGATACTGTAATTATTATGGATATCAGGTATACTGATCTGATTACTACTTTTCCTTCTTGCCAAACATTTCAAATCACGTAACACGCTTGATCTCGAGATAAATGGTATAGGTGGAATTTCAGGAATGCTGGAGATGGATGCTTCAATATTTATATTACTACTGGATCTAAAACTGTGACGAATGGTGGAGGACACGTTCTGTTGTGCCCCTGCTGATTTAGGTCTTTCAATCTTATAATATCCTGTATCACTCAATTTCTTCTCTTCTCTTGAATCGTTTATATTATTACAATCAAGTGGTCTAATCACTTGAGCAGCTTCTAGCCCCATGCTCAATAAGCCCTGGAAGATACATAATCTGGCCTTATTGTTTGGAAGGGAAAACTTGTCTGATTTGAGAGATGAGTTTTCGGCATTGATTACTATGATATATATTGTTAATGGTTGATCAACACCTATTTTCATGTGATGCTTACATTTCAGTATTAGAAATCCCTTCAAGTCATCTGTATTGTAAAATAAAGCTGGACTAGGAATAAATGGCGAGAAATCATGTACATTTGTGTGATGGATCACTTCAACTCTAAATATGATAAAACATGAATGGCCGTTCATTTGCCAACTAGTGAACACGTTACCTCCATACATCGTCTTCATCTATTGTTTCTAACTGGATCAGAATAAAGACATGGAGAAATTGAGACTTGATATGATTAGGGTCAAACTTCTGTGACTTTCCTTCTATAAACACAATACACACAATATCTGATAAAAACATATGAGGTAAGATGCGGGATGACAATTCATAAACATGGTTAGTACTACCATTTCCAATGTAACGCTTTCTGTGTATTTGTTGAACATCATGTTCTCTGGACGGCATGAGTGGCGCTATGTGGAACATTATTTCATGATCTTTCCAGGAAGATCTATAAGAAATCTCTCCCGATTCCCCCGCTAATATACAATAACAGGAAATATAAGTATAAATAGTCAAAATCTATTTATAAGGTTCCTTTCCATTTTCAATGAAAAAGTATACAATAAAAATAATTTACTTTTGGTATCCAGACCGGCCGAATAACCTTTATAACCCTTCAGTTCGATAGGTTCCCCTATAATGTCCAGCAATTTCTTTAGTCCATCAGAAATACCTGAATTAGAAAACCATTCCTCTTCGGTTGTTTGACCTTCACAGACGGTCAACAGCCCAAATTTATAACTGGTGGGAATCTGTAATACATTAGCAAAAAAGGGTCATTTAATCTACATACTTCACTTGTTGTTGTTTCCCGCTTACTCCTATTTCATCGTATTTCAAAAATTCCTTTTCCAACCCAGCCAAAATGGTTGCTTCTGCAGATAGTTCTTTGAAATATCGAAACTGCAGGTCCTGAAATAGAAATAATAACGCTGCCCGCATAATTTTCTTGGATAGGCATGCCTTGGACTGGTGTTGATTTGTGTTTAATGCCGAGGACAATGACTTTAATGGATGCGTTCTCTTCTGTTCTAGATCGCCGCCTAATTGATGTAATTGATGAGATGATTCCAACTGAAGCATCATTTCTTTGGCATCTGATTCCTGTACAATGAATCCCATGTTGTTACCCTTCTTATTATAATTAGTCCTGTGTATCTCTATCTCATCTGTTGCATGATTTATACCTGTTTAGTACGAATTATGATTCTATAATCTACGGTATCTAATTCTTCGTCTTGCTTGACCCTTTTATCTGATTCTCTCACAATAGATATGACTGCATAATCATTTCTGTCTTCTGTAATAGGTCCAATTAACGTAATATAGGGATTTCCTACAAAATAGTTTCGAAACCAACATGCTTTTTCCTCTATTTGATCCGGCCAAACAGAGCTATAGTCTACTTTATAATACGCTGGTAATATTCTTTCCCGTTCTCTAATGTAATCCTTGTTGATAACAGATAAATACTCTTGATCTTGGCAGAGTCTGTTTACTTCTGTACATATATCTTGTACACCCAATAACTAATAGTTATAACTTTTTTATTGATATTTGTGTAGTCTTATGAACATCTAATATCTATATTTACCCATTTCTTCTGTTCTTCTGTATTATCAGTCATCAATTCTTCATTCATTAGTTGCTTTGTTAATTTCATCTTTTTTGACTTTGTTATATTCAATGCTTTCACCATTATAATTGTGCTATCCAGTGTTGTTTGGATACTGCTCTTAATATCTACATCATCTTTTTCGATTCTATTCAACAGTGATTTGCAGTGCTCTGATATCCAGTTACTACATTCAGTGACAGTAGGGAATGATTCCATAGTTTGAATGATTGGCAAGACTTTGACAAATAATAAGTTTAACAAGAAAGCGATGAAATATGTTAAGCGAAAGACTCAACCTTTTATCCACACACACACTCTCTCTTTCTCTCTTTGATTGTTGCACCTACTTCTCCTTAATACTGTATCACTGTTAGATTCAACCTTATTGATGCACAATAATGAAGGGAAAAAAGACAAAACGAGTGAAAGAGTGATAGTAATAAATAAGATAATAGGCAAGGGGGAAAAGAGAGGAAATAAAAGCACAGAAACTGCACTATATTTAAAAATAGGGCATAAATAAACTTAAAATGAATCAAATTGTATATCATAAATAGAGAGGATTGGTAGTGTTCATATATGGTAATATATATTTACATTTGCATTTAGGTATATCTATATGTGTGTGTACATATGTACATTTGTATACAAATAATGTACTCTACAATTATACTCGCATGTAAAACTTCATTGAGTAATAGAATAATTACTTTATTTTGTATCTCTCCTTCAAAGTAATTATAAACATTCAAGGGACTCTTCTTTTACTTTTAGTGTCTTCTAATGACGTATGTAGAGGAATGCATAGATGGTCATACAGACAGAACAGCTTATTTATAATGTATACTGCAGTGAACAGACTGTCGTGTATGGTTAATGTCATAGCGTTCTTACAGCAGCTACCATTGAATGGAAGTACTTGACTTAACAACATGGATGTAGGAAGATTAGTGTAATGATGTATATGTATGTATATTATTGACCATGTATAATGATTTACTATTCAAATAGGGATTACAAATAGTAAAGGGGAATATATATATACACCTTGAATTAAAAAGAGATAATGTATACAGGATGATTTATTATATATATATATACACACACAAAAGGATGATCGGTAGGGTCAGTGTATTAACAAAAGAAAAGTTTATACCAAACTATTATAAATGTCCTTGAGTACACCATGCTTCTTTAATAAGGCATTTGTGGGGTGAAATTTCTTTTGAACCTTCTTTATATCATGTTCTTTAGATACGTGATCCATATGTAATATATAGCATTCCGAAGGTAGTTTATATATCTATAATAATAAAGATATAAGTACCAGTAAATAAATGCATAATAAAACCATTAGTGTACCCATCCTTTTTTCTCTATCAAAGCAATGAGATCACCATAGGCGGCTGATAATCTTAGTGTTGAGGCTGATCCAAAGATAATTAGCTTACATCTAGCCCTGGTTATAGCCACATTCAGCCTACGCCAATCTCTTAAAAGATCACCAACCTAAATAAAGTCATTAAATGAGTGATAAATCACTAAAATAAATAAAAATATGATAACTTACATTTCCCTTGTTATTGTCACGAACGAGAGATAGTATTACGCAGTCTTTGTCCCGACCTTGATATTTATCTATAGTAGCAATTTCAATTTCTCTCCTTGAACTAAGAAGTTCTGAAATCAACCTCAGTTGGGAGCGATACACGGAGATCACTGCCAATTGTTCCTGCTCAATGCCACATTGTAAAAGAACTTCTGTTACTTGGTGAACTAAATTAGCTTCTTTCTGATTTTGCACCAGGTTTCCAACGGGACGAGATTCTTTAGTATCAATATCATCTGTATCTACAAATAAGACACGACGACTGAGCATATATTAGTATACCAGCAGGTCAGAGGAAAATAGATTCTTCTTACTCTGGATCCAAGATCTTGTTCAGCCAGCAGCTTGAAATGTCGCTGCATTTCCCTGCTTCTTGATGAATTATCTGCATGCCACTCTCAAAGTTGGGTATAGTCAACTTTCTTGTGGCCACAGAGTAGTTGCCACATTTCAATTTATGATCATAGACTAGTAAATTAGCAATATCCATCACATCTTTGTTCATACGATATTGGTATTCCAAATAACTAATGGAATTAGGATTCGATTCGGCTAAAATACTGAAGAGAGATTTATCAAGACCTCCTGTCAATGCATTACTTCTTCGGACAATAGGCGGGAGTTGATACATATCACCCACCAAGACAAACTTTCTAGCATATCTCAAAGGACCAATACAAGTAGGTAAAGTAACTTGGGATGCTTCATCAATAATACAGTAATCAAATCTTCGTTTCTGAAGAGAAACACTAGTACATAGGGATTAACACTTAATCGCAGTGGGAATCAAATAAAAACTTACTGGTTAATACCAAGACATGTAATTCCAACCACTTTTCTTGAATTATAAAACTTCTTCAGTTCCTTTACATTCGTAGTATCACCATTATTCACAGGGACACAATCCCTCATAGATGGCATGACCTTAATGATAAAGAAAGAAGTCTTTAATAAACCAATTAAGAGTAATTCATTTATTCCATTTACCTTTTCAATGTTTCCCAATCTCAAGATATCTATGCCATGTTCACGTACTTTTATCAAAACATTATCCAAGGCAGTATGTGTGTAGGCAGCTATCAAAACAGTCTTGTTCTGGCTTACAAGGTACTTGATTATCTCTGCCGTTACTGTAGTTTTGCCTGTTCCAGGCATACCCAGAATGAGACTGTAGTCTTCCGCTTGCACGACCCTCTTCAGAGCCAATTGTTGATCTCCATTCAGATTGGTATCAACAGGCAACTGGATAGACAATGATTGCTGAAATCTTGGTTTTGCCAAGTCAACAATCAAGTCTCTCAGCCTACTTTGATGTGGATCTTCATAATCCTGGACAAGCAATACTAGATTATTTCGTAGCATATTCATACCCGATGACATTTCATCCTTGTCTATTCTATACTTGATTTTGGAATGAGAATAGTACTTTTGAGCATTTGCTTTGTTTTGGACATGTGAATGATACGTTTGGTTTCGTTCAGAATCAAAATCAGAATCTTTGAGGGGAGGATTTCTCAAGGGTTCCTTCAAGCCCACCAAAATTTCAGTCGTACTGACCCGTAACGCATAGCCCAAAGCCAAGTTAGTATGGCCGTCCATTGTGGAAATCACAATGGGATCACCTTCGATGATTATGGTCATTAAGGATTTGTCTTTGCCAGGTTCTTCTTTCACAAAACAATACTTCCAAATATTGTTCTCTCTATCGATTTGACTCTTTGGTAAGTTGAGTAGCATATTTGCCAAACATCTATTAAAGGTTAAAAAAAGAATAAGAACAAACTTCATAGTGGGATCGTCAGGTCAACCCACCTTCCTCCCATTTCTCGATACTCGGCAGGTTGACTCCAAATATCTTTCTTAATATAATCTATATCGGTGTCTTCATTATCCAGCAATTTCCACCAGGTCTTAAGAAAGCTAGAGGCTGAATCTGTCAAGTGTTCTGTTTTCTTATCAAAGAAGTCATACAGACCACTAGATAAACCTGTTCCGTTCTCCATTGCTTTGTGGTACATGATGCAAGCATCATTCAAATAGCAATATTGACATGTATGAAAGTCTCGAAGCATACCTGGTATTGTTTTTTGATCATTCATAGCAAATGCTAGACTATTCCTTGAAATGATAAGAGATTTAAGGTCATTTCTGGCTGCAGGTATCAGATACAGACTGTTACTTTTAGAATAATAGAGTAAAGCAGCATCCACATCAATATCTGTTTGATATATGTTATTAAAATTTAAAAAGCAGAATTTGTATATGTTATACCGTATTTATCACACATCAGGAGTGTATACAACAGTGCCTGTGCCCTGTTTGTCAAAAACCGTGTCAATTTTCCTGTTTTCAGTTCAAAGGGAAGTGTTAATGTTTTATTGAGTGGGCTTATTTTTGCCTGAACAGTGACATCTATCATCCCTTTGAGTCCATAAGTAGGGCTCCATAAATGCTCTTCAATATCAAGTATATTGGTGATAGCTACAGATCCATATCCTAGTTCCTTGTTCTTAATGCCTCCATGACTATCACTGAACTGTGCCTGAGGTTTTGGTTTCTTTCCTACATAAGTCGATCCGAAATCATAAATGCTTTGTGCATAATGTTCGAGTACACTCAATGCCGTTTCTTCATCTTGATCAAAGGCATAAAGTTCTTCCAGATATAAAGTAACCACTTGCTTCATTTCTTCCTTGATGAACTGTATGGAGAAGTCATCACTTTCGAAACAGTTCTGTATGACTCTGTGTATGATATTTCCATGGACAAGTGCTTCCGAGTATTTGGAGACTGAACTTATTTTTGACTGTAGTACAGATTTACGCAGACAAGTGAAGCTATCAGCCACAGCTGTACAAGAAATTAGTCGATCAGGGTGGACTATAATGTAATTCTGCTTATCATCTATAATGATACTGGTCTCACGCTGTTTATGAGGTATATGAACTATATCTCCCGCCATCACAACTGTCTGTCTCCATTCATCGCGGAGATAAGCTGTTGCTGCGATCCCAACATCCTCCTGAACCAAATATAGAACCTAAGCTTAATTTTAACACATAGATCAGCCAAAGCCAAATAAAGCACCGTTACCTTTTCCGTCATCTCTATATTTTCCTTACTGATATAACTTCTTGTACTAACATCAATAACAGAATAACGAATGTATTTACTAGGCCTCTCCTGGATAAAAATCTCAATCAGTTGATATCCAATATACATAGTCTCCATAGTAACCCACCTGGACAGATGAGTTCTCGACGTCGTTTATTAATTTATCCAACTCATCTATCGGTATATCATCACCAAATATATCATTAAATGTGTCCTCTACAGATTTCTTAGTGAATAACTGAGTGATATCAAGATCATCCATATTTATATCATCTCCAAACATAGATTCGTCATCCTCATCAAGTACATTCTGTTGCTGTTGAACCGGTTTAGAGGACAGATCTAGATGTTAGTAAGCATGTCTAAAGATTAGATCTGGATTTCCCACTTATCAGACTTCCATCTACCTCTATCACTCTTAAACCGCTTAAATTTTCTGGCATCTGTATTCACATGTGGAATGAACCCATTGTTGATTGTCATGGTGAAAAGGGCAATGGAATATGATCAGTGATTGTAAACTTCTATTGCCATGACACCGATTTTTTTTTGAAGGATCATTTAATCTCCGTTACCATGGACACAAAAAAAATATATCAGATCTCAAGATAGATCAATGGCAGACATAACTAAGTATTCTCTATTCACTTTGTTAACCGTGAATATATGAATGAGACATATGTATCATATTCTATTCTGTTAACTAAGAGAGAGAAAGATGCATATTATATTTTGAGGAATGTGAACAATGACCATCCATCATTCTTCTTCAGGTGAAGAATGTAGTTTTAATGCAGTCTAGCAACTGGCATGCATGCTTTATTTATTCATTTTATTTACATGAGACACTCAAATATCACCATCTCTTCCATTCCTTCATACAAATCTAAGCAGAATAAAGGGTGAATAAGGAAGGGTATTTCTCTCTCTTTCTCTCTTTTTTTTTACCTGAAATTGTCACTCTGAACATAATAGTTGCCTGCTTGTTTTTCATCAGGCATTAATATAAATGTTTGAGCAAATGTACGCTTCACGGGATTGTTACTATATTTAACAGTGCCTGTGACAGTGATGAGTATGCCACACACACCTTGTGCATTCATACTGGCTGGAATAGGGTGGCAGTCATATACATCTACTTCATGTTGTGACAATGGTAGACGAGCCAAGAACTCAGAGTATTGTAATCCTCCAGCAAAGGCAGTACCTATATCAACAGTCAATAATGGATAGTGCCTACAATTGTGTATGTATCAATACCATTCCATAATATAGCAGATTCATTACTGTATAAATTTCCCAAGTTCTAATGATTCATAGTTAGAATGATTTTATTGTTATCGATACTATTCATACCTGACGCTGTTTGTCATAGTTGGAATAAAAGAACTGAACAAACTGTTCTGAACTCTTCTCTGCTATGTTTATCACTACTTCCATTGAACAGTATTGGGTATAAAGAGGAGGGAAAGAACACAAAAATAAAATAATAGCCACATATTTAGCCGTCACGTTACTCTGATTCGAAACAATGAATCCTTGACTATTGTTTACTTTCCCGTTCATGGACTGTTAATACCATAAACACACACACACATATATATATATGTGTGTGTGTGTGTGTATTATCACTGGTGTTCCATGAAACAGGAGTGATCTTAATCCCTCAACCTGTCTATGATCATTGTTCATGACAGATAAGGGCAATACCAGGTGAGCAGGTCATGAATGACATTGCAGTTACCTTATTAAGTAATTCTTTGAATCCCAGTGGTTGATTCCAAGTGTGGTTTCATGGACCAATTTATTTAAATTGAACTTTCTTTCTCTTTTTCTCTTTCTCTATCTTCCATATTTCTAATTTTACACAGATGAAACTGTTAACTCTATGCTTGCTGTTATCAGTTTTTATTGGAATAGTGCATGCTAGTTTCTTTCCAGGCCTTGTTATTCAAGAAGAGTTTGGTTCTTATATACAGGATTCCACCAAGTTAATAACTAACTGTGGTAATAGTGATGATCTATTAACGTATGTGTGAGTATATACATTCTATACACGTCTTAACTGTGTGTATATAGCATAGATTATGTCTACCTTAACCCTGATCCACCAGTGAAAGGGGAAGATCTGACAATAGACTTCAAGGGTTATCTATCAGAGAGTGTGCCTAATGGAACCACAGTTGAAGTGGTGGTGAAGTATGGATTGGTTCAATTGATCAAGAAGAAGTTTGATTTCTGTGATAAGATACAGGAAGTGGATGAGAAATGTCCTATTCCTGAAGGAGAATTAACATTCACCAAGGTGGTTGCTTTACCCAAGGAAATACGTATGTACTCTATATTATGTAATAAGCATCTACTAACACTCCTCTTATATTATACCTATTCACACTCTATCAGCTCCTGTAAGTATCATATATCCATGTAAATATTATCAGTATATTGACCCATCCTATTCTATTATCATAGGGAAAGTACACAGTTCATGCTGAAATTTACACTCCTGAAGATAAGCGGGTTGCCTGTCTCATCGGTCAAACTATTTTCCCCAGGAAGAAGAGAGTATAATAATTCCCACCCCCATTACATCATTCGGACATAGGCACTATTATATCAAAAATAAACCTATTTATTTCAAAGAGTTCACTGCCATCTTCACATATGTCTCTTTGAGTGCTTTAAATACATGATTATACTCCTCTTGTAACTGTAATGCTTCTTTATGATATCTGTCAGATAGTGCACCCGTCTTCTTCTTGATGTCCTCATCCACTACAAAAAGAGTCTGTTTAGAAAGAGGATGATATGCTGGTGTCTATTCTTTACCTTTCATATCCTCTGTCACTGGTGTATTCACCCTGTACAATGGAAATGCCTATAGAGAATAAATATAAACATATATCCTATCTATATCTATATCTACATTGTTACCTTATCAATGAACTCTGTATACTTCTCCTTATCAGCAGTTGTTTGTGTGGATAGTGTATTAGTGGATGATATGTTGGTCGAATTGTTATTTAGCATAGGGATGTGCTCATTAATAATTACTTTGGGTATAGGCTGTTCATCGTCTGTCACTTCCATGTCTGATATATCATCTGTACTCTTATCTCTACTATTCTCCTTATCAGCCACTGTTCTATTGACATTGTCTGCCCTTATTTCCTGTTCCCTGTAAATGAAATCCTCTTTCATTCTCTGTCCTATCCACTCTATAACAGAGTCAATTATCCTATTGTTCATGATTTCCCATTGATTATCCTCAAACACTGGCCACTCAATCTTCTCTGATAATAACTTCTCCATGGCTTCAGGTGTACTCTTCCAGTGTGACATCTTCTTCTCCTTCATCAACACTAATGCTCTCTCTTCAGGAGACTTGACATTAATCAGCCATAGTGTGGGTATTTTCTCTGCTTTGGGATTACGATTAGACAGTTTGGTGAATATACCATCACCCTCCTCAATACGGAAGTCAAGAGAGATGATAAGGTCGGCACTACTTCCATATTTTCTCTCAATCTGCTGTACAGTTGAAGTTGAATCCACACCTGTCTTCACAAAGAGCCCATATTCATCCTTCCACTCATCATTAAGAATATTACCCACACGGGTACATACAAATTTAAACTGTTGACGAACAAGTGACAGCAAAGAAGTCTCATCATCCATGTTCCTAGTAGTAATCACAATAAGGAGATCAGTGGAAGCTACTTTCTTCAAGAAGTTGACAAGGAAGTATTGCTTGCTATTGACCATCCATTGTTCACCGACAAAATCATCGTATTCCTTAGGGAACGTGAGGTCCTCAACACACTGTTCTAGTCTGACATTAGAGAATGTAGACTTCTGTTGAAGGATATGATCACATGACACCATCTGGCGAGAGGATGCATAGACAGGTACACAACGAGGAAAGTATTTGTGTGTTTCTCCCAGACTCACTTCAGGTACTACTGTATTTGATGTAGATGGTACAGTTGTTGTGTCCTGAGTGTGTGCTATTGCTGTCTCTGCCACAGCTGTTTCTTCCACTAAATCTATAGCTTCTGCCACTGCTTCTGCCACTTTATCTACTGTTCCTGCCACTGTTTCCACCACTAAATCAAATCTCTCTGCAGCTTTATCTGGTAATGCATGTACTCTATCTATTGCCTCTCCATCACTATCCCGAGGCGTATGCATCAGTTTCCTCTTTTTAGCACTGCTCCTCTCAATTTCATCTTCTTCTGTCTGGTCTGACTGTTGGGTCGAAGGAAGTAAACTCAATAAGGATCCAAATATGGGTGTGTGTTCTACAGGATAGAGTGTCAACCTCTTGTCAGTGCCTACTTGTTCACTGACTACTTGTTCGCTATCTGCTGGTTCACTGTCTGCTTGTTCTTTGTCTACTAGTTCACTATCCACTTGTGCAATTCCTCCAATTCCCAGTTCATAGTGTGGGTCATTTGGTTTCTTAAACAGGTTTAGAATAGAGTATTCAATAGGAATAACATATAGTTTTGAGTCGTCTGGATAGTGGTTATGGCGAAGTACTTTGGCAAATTCCATACGAAAATGAGCTGCTTCATCCACTTCTTTCTTTAATTCTTCCCTAGTGTATCTTTGAATGGGCCTTATCATGGTATTAATACCCTTATTAGGGAACAGATCCTCAAGAAGACCACCCATTATTGACTTATAGTGTGAGAGAGACAGAAAATAAAATGAAAAAAATAAATAAACAGTATGACGAGAATAGTCACTTTTTGATATCACAAGTCAATTAATGGAATCTGAGTGGTGGATATCATACAACGTATTTGCAGTGTTATTTGGGGAAAAAGAACATTTGCAATAAACAACAATAACCAGTGATAGTGAGTTTAGTGTTTGTGTGTATATGTGTCACTCCCTACTCCCTTGAAACACTTCTCATAGTTTCACCATTTCGAGTATCTTTGTATATCCGACATAAACGGCCCATTGTACTTGGTATATTCTTCATCCACAGACATGGTTCTCTCTATCATCACTGACGTTATTTATGCATGAATGAGAATGGAAGTGATCTCTCTTTTATTGCTGTACTCATTGTATTTTCACTCATTCATATATGGAAGACCATATGAAAGTAAGTACTGACGTTAAATACGACATAATAATTAGACATTATCTCTATTATTTCCAACAGTAATCTATTGAATTTACAATTCATTTCTATGATCATCTACAATAGCCTCAGTACTTAATAAGACCTTCTCTGCAGTAGCTGCTATGATATCCTCTGTGACAGTGGCTATGATATCCTCTGTGACAGTTGCTATGATATCCTCGGTAGTGGTTGCTATGATACCATCTACTTTGACAGTTGATTGTTTCATACTGTCCATTGTAGTAGTGATTACATTCGTTTCATTAGTAGACTCATTCATCATGAATTTATCATAAAATACTGCTCCACACAATGTGACAGCTGCCACTAATATAGCCAGTAATAGTGTATGTAAGGGATTGATTTGCATAGCTATTATTTGTAGTGTTAATAGAGGTAGTAGATGTTGTGTATTTACATCTTACTCTGATCGAATTGTGCTGGAAGTGACACAATATGACATGTATTATCAGCAGAACCAGTCGCTAATATACGTCTATCAGCACTAATCGCAATGCTTGTAATAGAGAAAGAATGGGCATTTTTCTGCTTGAATAATGTCTGAGTAGAAGAATTCTTATGAGCACACGTGTATTTTGATATGTACAGATCATATATATATATATATACCTTCAAGTTCATTGTGTTGACTGCACTTATAGAGTAATCAGCAAAACCAACACCCAAAATAGCACCATCAGGACTATTGTAAACTCGTTAATAAGAGTGGTATTGTATACTCAGCTACTAAATGTACCTGAGACCACAGGTAGTGACTTTGCTGTTAGATAACTTCACCATCTTGATCTGCTCCAGTGAATAAGCATCATATTGAATAACATAAGAAGCAGACTGTGTGATACCATTGACTATAGCATATCCATAATCCTTTGAATATCCTTTACCATATCTAATATATAAGGATAAGTAAACAGTGAATTCAGCTATTACTATTTATTACCTGAATGATCTAAATTCACTCTTACTGTTCTTGATGATTGTGGAACTGGATATTGTCTGGATGATTTGACCAATATTCTTGCCACGAAGATTGACCAACTTGATACTGTCTCTGGAGACACAGGTTAACTTCTCATTCTCTAGATTAATATCGACATCCTGTACTTCATCACCAGCACAGACAGTGATTTCCTCGCATATGGACTCCATCCCAGGAAATTTGAATACCTGCACTTTCCCTTCTGTTGTTCCCACTGCAAACAATGATCCATCTTCACTGAAGCGAACCACTCTCTGCAATGTACATTTATCAGTACTGATCCCCCTATCCCCATGTTCACATTATTCCACCTACCTGATAGTCCTTCACATATTTACTCTCCAATGTAGATACACACTTCACAGGCTCAAATCTGGGGATAACTCCATCAATAATCAACTTATCCATAACGAATCCATACTTACTTATCATCCTGTATATTGAACATACGACAATTCTCATTTTTCCCTGCTTCGATATTACCCTTGGTACTGTTGACACCAGCCATCACACATGGTTTCTATAGTGATTATGATGAGTTCATATAATATACTATTGACTGTTCAGTTTTATTACATGAGGATGAACATCCAAACACATGACTGCATCTTCATCCTGAGAGAACTCATAGACAGCATCCTCCTCCAAGTCCTTTCTACGTATATCTATTTTATAGTATACCTAGTATGAGTCAATATCAATGCAACAAGTAAACATGACAAGGTGTGTTCATTCTGTACCAGTTTATTTTTGATTCCAGAGTGACTCGGACCACCTCCACCACCTGCCACCAAGTTGTTCTTGGTATCAAATCCTATACCAAATACAGGGAATCCGACTGGTACTTGAAAAGAAGGGTAAGTCATTGATAATAATAAGAAGAAGAGAGAGAGAGTGGAGGGAAATCACACACTCATACAGAGTATTTAATAAGCGCCCATTTTTATTTCACCCACACTTCTCTGTGTGTGTAGGGTGTGTATTCAATGACCTTTCAGATGCTAATAATAAACCACAGGATAATGAATCAAGACCATTCAATCGTCTTAAACGGTATGTAAACATCTCCTTTTTAGTGTAGTAGAAATGGATCTATTCCACACACCTATGGTTCTATTATACTCTACAATGTATTATGTAATAGAGGATTGTACCACGTGATCACAGGGATACCATTCATGCCAATACATATAGAACGAATGATCCCACTCCATATGATATATTTATTGATTATTTACATATTAAATATATATATGTATATATGCATGTGCACACACATATACATATATGAGTTACTTTACTCTTGGTAACATATAAAACGATCCCACTTCTTCTTATACTTTCTATCTATTTGAGATGGATCAAGGTAATCTTTGAATGTATCTGTTATCTGATAGATAGCCTCGCGTAAAGCTATGAATAGACATATATTAGTACATTATACACTTTCTCATCATCATCATTTACCCATGATAACAGATTGAGGTTCTTGTACAGCGATATCTGGATCAATACCACCAGATAACTTGTTATATGACATAGGAGGAGATTGAATATAGCGCTCTACCTCTTGCAAGAAACCCAATAAAGTATTCAATACCAGTCCAATATCATTTTGGACATATCCATTCGAGTCCTCCTTCAATGAGGCTGCAGTCAGACTACCTAATGCTGTTGATAGAGTCTATGTTAGTGCATCACATATTATGAAGAGTGTATTCAATCTACCTTGAATGGCCCATATAACCAATTGATATCTCTGGAATACAGATTGCATACGAAGAGCACATGTCTCAGCATATACCTTCTGAAGTGAGCCGAAACGGGTTGAGTTCCTTTCCAATGTCTTCAAGAGATTAATTACCCATCGTTCTAATCTAGACTTGATATCTTGGGTCAAGTGTACTGGTGGTGCTGATGGTAATGCCTCTGCTAAAATAGTGGGACTACAGAAAGCAGAACATGTTCTGTCATCTAATGTCACCACATTCTCTTTGGGAACAGCAAACACATTCTCATTGGAGAACTGAATACGGTTACGTACTTTGTTCTCAACAGGTTTCAAGGTCTGTGTGGGGACAGCAGCTTATTGGGTGAAGAGATATTAATACTTGATCAATACAATCAAACAAGAACATACCAGGTAATGGTCCATTGTACTCAATGTCAATCTTGGTTCTCTGTTCCTTGATAACATCCAGACATTGTGTCATAATACGATGCCATGCCGTATCCTTAATCTCTTTACCAATCGAATGGAACAGTTCAAGGCGTTTCTCTGGTCGTTTGCAGGAAATGGCAGCCAGTTCCGAGAAGGCCGCTATTCTGATCAGATCATTTGATTTGTCTGAGAGTCCATTGATTAAACAGTCGAATTGATTAGTGAATTGATCTGTCACATTGAATGTCTATGTATTCTATACAGTCAACCAAATGCCTCAATACAAGTCCATACATACTACCTTAAAATAAACAATATCATAGAGACTATTGGCTATATTCCATGACAATACAGTCAATATGCCACTCTTCAGTATTCTAATAAACAAGGGAATATTCAGCCAATTGAACTGTACAACAGGTGTATTCAAGAGTCTATACAATATCAGGTTAGTCTGTTGATTCCAATATACTCTCATCATTCATTACCTCTGATAGCTTCCAAACCACTGAGTCATCTGTTGATAGATTGTACCATTGCAAAATATGAAGGTGATATAGGTCATAGCAAATACTTTGAGGGCATAAACAAATGACTTGTGGAAGGTGCTGACAAGACTCGTCTTCAGAGCATATTGAAATGGTTGCTACAGTATTCATGTCAATAGACTGTGTATTAGTATATACTGTTATCTACCTGAACATTGCTTATTTTGATGATATTCTTCTTGGTGAGAATAGAACTGAATCCATAAGTGATACCCAGAGTGATAGCATAAAGAGTAAGAAAAATACTGTCCTGATTCAACTGGCGTGCACCTAAATAGTGACTATAGAAAAAGGGGGTCAGACGTGTGTATTGGAGTAACTAGAGTAGTTTATACCTAGTAGGCTGAATATAGAACTGGGCGGTAGATGTCTCATGAATAATATATGAGAAATAAGTATGGATAATAACACAACTAGATAATGCATAGAAACCAACAACAATCAAGTAGTCATTGGATGTGAGTGTGGCGATAATCTCTGTTAACAGACTAGGATATACAGGTGTCCATACTAAACATAACAAATATAGGTCAGTAGAGAGTAGTCGATAGTTGATATATGTCATGTGTTACTTGTGTATGTTACTGTTCTGAGTAAGGAGATGAAACAGCCGGTCAAGAAGATAATGACTGAGAAGATGACGTTCTTTAGAGTGAAGATGTCTATACAGTGTATTAGTATCAATAAACGTGTCTATTATTAGTCATATTTACTAGTGACAGTGGTGGGTGATAGTTGACAGAGGTAGGTTATCAAGTAAGACACAGAATAGAGTGTCACGTAATATTCGATATTGTATTTATTCATGGTCAGTAAATAACCATCAGCAAAAGATGTGCATATTCCTTTCTTTTTGTTCTTATACATGTCTAATATAGACCTCATTATAGATGTCAATACCATCTTCAATAAGCAGTGACACGAATAACTGGGAGAGGTTAAAGAATAGATAACGGGGGAGGGGAAATTAGAAGCAGAAAAAATTGTAAATAAAGAACCAGTCACAGAGGTAGAGATGGGGTTCATAAGAGTGTTTATTAAAAGGTTGATGGGAATGCAATATGCTTTAGTGTTCTCAGTGCCTCATCAGGGTTATCATAGTTCAATCTATAAATAGGCATTGAGTTAGGAATACACTTCATCCGACTGCATTATGAATAGCTTACTTCTTTAGCCCTTTGAACACATAAGAGTCCCCTCTTCCTTCGAAGAATCGAGGATGCCACTCAATATTATTAATCTCTCGTTCCTTCCTCAATTCCCTCTCTGAATCCTCTAACTTAGTCTTCTCAACAGCCGCTTCATCCAGTTTATTAGCCTTCATTCTCTCTGTCACTTTACTCCATAGTCTATTCATGAAAGGCAGTTAGCCAATCATATCTGTATATATCCCTATTTTACCTTCTTGATTCCTTCTCTTCTTGCTCATCCAATACAATCAATGGCTGTATGGTGAAGTTGTTTACATTCACCATCAGATCTGGTTGACAGTCCTTGGTGGATGTACTTCGGATTGACTAATAAAGAGAAAGGAAAAGGGGATGAATGATTTCTGATAAGAAATGCATGGTTCATTATTGCAATACCAATAGGCCATTAGAGCTCTTTCCAGTATATTTCTTGATAAACAGCTTATTCGACCATTGTCCACTAATCTCATATAGAATCTCCTGTGTTGACACTCTCTTGATTTTACCCATCACAGTATTCCATTGGCCAGAGAAGAATCCTTTGGTCTGGAAGTCCATTTCACATATCAAGTCACTTGAAACACAGGTGATAGAGGATGAATCACCTAACTCCAACGTCATTGTACCAAACCTTGAGGAAATAGGGTGAGTGTACATGAATGACAATCATTGAGGTCACTTACAATACATTACGGGCATACATATTGGGCATCTTTATCTCATATGTCTCATTGTTTCTGCCAGGTAAAGTGAAATAAGTAGTACCCTGCATGAGTGATGCTACACTATTACCATAAAAACGAGATTTGGGTTTGATATCTCCTGTAATAATCACTTTGTGCTGAGGACAGGAATAGAAGAAGGCAGAAGCAGGTGGGTGATGTGATACCTGTTCTGCAATATAAACTGCTTCTGAATTATCAGAATATCTATACTGACAGCGGAAGAATTCTCCCAATACAGGGTTATAGGGCTTCTTCACACCCTACATTAAAATGATCATTGGTTATTGGGAGAGGAAGTGAATGGGGTTCTTTTTACCTTGGGTTTGATATGCCATCCAGACAGAAACCATTTCAATACAGCAATAAATCTCTCCGTATTATCATCAATCTCAGATACACTATGACTGTTATTAATACCATATACAGCTGATTGATGGCAAATAGTATTACCCTATAATCAATTCAGGATGTGCCATGAAGTCAGTTATTCTCTCCAGCATACTTCGTTTCTCAAGCACAAATGTGGGCAGTGTAACCCTATGCTAATTGAAATAAGCTGATATCAATGCATGTTCTGTTAATTCATGGATATCTAGTGCTTACCAGATCCGTTCCCTTCGTCAATTGAGAGGCAATAGCCAATAATATACTACGAGAACCCTCTCCAATCTCCTCTACATTGTCTTCATTATTGGGGGGAGATGTATTGTGGGGCATGTTGTTATACAGTAACATATCTTGGAATAAAATAAAGAGAAATGAAAGAAGCAGAGGTTTTTACAAGGATGATGCAAGCAATTATTGAATTTATAGCAAGCCAATGAGGGTGAATGAGTAACACATATCATATCGGATAACATCGGCGCCCAGTGACAAGTGGCGGGAGTTGAACACTGTCATGCAGGCTATTCTTTCTGGCTTCTGTTATACCAACAAGAAGTTATTTGCCCCACTGTGAATAACTTACCACATTTTGTAGAAGAATGAGCCACAAATACTTTACAGCTAGTACGTTACAAGAAAATATGGGCGCATAAGTGTCAATATCAGCCTGTGTTTCAAATAACTTCATCAGGTGTTTCATGAGTATATTTCAGTTCACTCCAAAGGTTAATTCCATTATCAGAAGAATACGTAAGTTATACTCACCCTCAGTATGAATAAGAGTACATAAGGTTATTCTATGGTGAATGATACTATTCATGTTCATATGCAGAATTAAAGTTCAAAATAGGATGTCCCCCAGAACACGAAGATTGAATGTGAAAGATATGCACATCTAAGATATGTACAGAACTGGAGTGGGTAGACACATACAAGTCTACACAGTGTTCACTTTCTAAAACCAAGAGAAGTTTCTCTAATCAACTGTAGTCGCCTATTTATTCACCTTGAAAACATCTACTTTAGAAACAACAAACGATATTGTCATCCGAGTAGCTTGTGGGTTTAGTATACATCAATATCCAACATCAATAATGGGTGCCGATGTGTACAAGCAAGTAATTGGCACAAAAACTTATTTGATCCATTTATACTTCGACCGATTGCTTCCTACGGTTAAATATATCCACTCATTATGTCAACTAAGAACACGCTTCCGCCAGTAATGAAAGTAGTTTCTTTCTTCGTGATTTGATGATAAGGCAACACACTCTTTGATAAATCAATGGTAATGACAATGCAAATAACTCAACATCTTGGATATTCATAGAAATATTATTTATGTATGGAGACACTGTATTATCTTATGTGGATGGGAACAGCCGTAATATTTGCAAGGAACTTGGCTGAATTTGACATAGTATCACGTGACAGATTTGGAGTAAGCGGGGCGAAAGGGAAATTGTCCATCCATCCATCCATCCATCCATCCCTTTTCATCCTACCATCCCAACATATTAAAGAATGGTAACTAGACATCATCAGATACAACAAAAGAACTACATTCACTAACAGATTTTACTCTTTATTTCTACTCTGATTGCTTATTATCTATAGTCTCACAGGTAATTTCATGGAAGATCCTTTTTTACATGGGCATTCAGTAAAACTCATTATATTCCAATTATAGAAAATTTGAAGCTCCTCGTCATGGTCATTTAGGTTTTGGACCTCGTAAAAGAACTAGATCTCACCGTGGAAGAGTCAAGGCATACCCTAAGGATGACTCTAAGCTTCCTGTCCACTTAACTGCCTTCATGGGTTACAAAGCTGGTATGACACATATTGTTCGTGATCTTGAACGTCCTGGATCGAAGATGAACAAGAAGGAAATTGTTGAAGCCGTTACCGTTATCGAAACTCCTCCTATGGTTATTGTTGGTATGGTCGGTTATGTTGAAACACCCCGTGGTCTTCGCTCATTGACTACAGTCTGGGCTGAACATTTGTCTGATGAAGCTAAGCGTAGATTCTATAAGAACTGGTACAGTTCAAAGAAGAAGGCATTCACCAAGTATGCCGCCAAATATATTAACGGTGCTAAAGACATTACTCGTGAGACTGAACGTATTAAGAAATATTGTTCTGTTGTCCGTGTTATTGCCCACACTCAAATCTCCAAGGCAAAGATTCATCAAAAGAAAGCACACATTATGGAAATCCAGGTCAATGGAGGATCTATTGAAGACAAGGTTGAATTCGCCCGCAGTCATTTCGAAAAGGAAGTGCCTATCAGCTCTATATTTGAACAAGATGAGATGATTGATATTATTGCTACCACAAAGGGTCATGGATTTGAAGGTGTTACTGCTCGTTGGGGAACCAAGAAGCTTCCTCGTAAGACCCATCGTGGTCTTCGTAAGGTTGCTTGTATTGGTGCATGGCATCCTTCCAGAGTCATGTACTCTGTTGCTCGTGCTGGTCAACGTGGTTACCATCGTCGTACTGAAATGAACAAGAAGATTTACCGTATTGCTAAGGGTTCCGATCTTAAGTCGGGATCTACTGAATACGATTTGACTGAAAAGGTCATCACTCCCATGGGTGGTTTCCCTCATTATGGTGAAGTCAACGAAGATTTTGTTATGATCAAGGGTTGTTGTGCTGGTGCTAAGAAGCGTGTCATCACTCTTCGTAAATCATTAACTACTCACACCAAGCGTTCTGCTTTGGAGAAGGTCACTCTTAAATTCATCGATACCTCCTCCAAATTCGGCCATGGTCGTTTCCAAACTCCTGCTGAGAAGCATCAATTCATGGGCACTCTCAAGAAAGATCTTTAAATCTTATCTTTTTTTTCTTGAAAAATAAACTTAAAGTGAGAGAGACATTTATGCCTGTTCTCTCTTGATGATGTTGTACATATTCAAAGTATAAGAGACCTAGTGTTATTATTTTATTAAATTGGATTTGTGAAAAGAGGGGTATGGGAGGTTAGACGTTCACTTTGCGGGCTAGTTCACTCATCATTCCTAATAAATCTTGAATGGTGAATTCCAAGTGAGCACCAGCATCATGATAACACTTATAAATTAAGTCTTCCATCTTCTCATGCTGGCGAATAAATTCTTCTTGAATACCACGCCACACCACTTGAAGTAATCCTTCTTCCTCAGAGAAGTGTTTATCTACACGCTTATACAACTGCTCTAATGACTTCTTGATTTCTTTGGCAGGATACATCGATATCACCTTACGCAGTTGAGTCTTGTTGTAATTCATATGGAATGAAACTTCCTCAGGAGTATTAGTACGCATCATGTTCTCAACACCCTCAAAGAACTCCAATAATCTGCCTAATGGACGGCGGATGATAACACGTATATATGCATTCAGACTATTATCATATTGAGTCTTGGCGTGCTTAATCCATTTCTCCAGAACATGCAGTTTGTTTGTTCTCAATGTGTGATACATATGATGCATATTCTCTGTAGATAGATTGGCATTAGATGCTAGTTTACTCGGTATGATTTCTCTTTACCTATATACATAATGGTAGCATTCAATTGTTCTTTATCATCTCCTGTTTGGTCACTTTCACGAGCAATACTATCTAAACTTGCCATCATAGAATGAATGATCTTCTCATATGCATTACTCACAATTGTTCTTGTTTCTGACTCTGGTTGCACATTAATTGCAGCTGTTTCCATTCTCATAGCAAAATAAGGAAAAGTTCTGAAAAAAGACAGGATACCTCTACGTTTCTTGGAGCTAACCTTTGTCTCTTCGATAATGCGCACCTGTTCTGCCTAGATCGATGTAATTCGTTAACCCATCTTTTATATTCCGTATTATTCCCATGTGCTTACAATAAAGTTATCAAACATTCTATTCAATCGTTGATAGAGTGATTTGCACACAGTCAAAACAAATTCCTGATCAGACATCTCCCATTTGAATTGCTCATTCTCAATGGAGGCCAGCATACTAACGGCTTGACTATATAGAACAGATATTAATACAAAGCAGTAACAGATTACATCATTCTATTCTTACGTAGAGTCACTCTTAACACCATATTCCAGTAGGTTGACTAGATTGGACTCCAATGTCTCAAAAATAATCTCCATCCATGATCTAGAAATAAACATGAGTTATGCTATACTCTGTTATAGATTTGAGAAGTCTTACAATATCTTCTTGGAAACCTTTACATCTCTGATTTTTTCCCTAGGATTATACAACTCTGCACTATTGGGTACCTTTGAGTATACATTTCCCCTCTCTAAGAATGATTTTGACCCATTTTGAGTCAATTCAAAGAAGGTACTCATATAGTTTTGTTCGCGACAAACGTGGGATACAGTTTGCTGAATCATCTGGGTAAACGCCTATATATAAAGAGCATGAGTATTCTATTATAATGTTTATACGATACATAATACCCACATCATCTGCTATCTTCTCATCTTCATCAACACTTGGACGACCACTAGCAGAGCCGCCCATCATTCCTTCAACAGATCCACGGAGCATGTGACGGTATCTATGTGGTCTAGAATCATCACCACGCAAATTAGAAGTATAAGCCAATGCTCTTACTGGACGTGACTCTTCTGGCTTGAAGACTGTATTGAATATTCTTTTTCTTTAGTTGTAGTACAGAGTATATTATCAGAACTACTCACCATATTCCAGATCATCCATGTCCTTTTTACGTAATACAGCATACCATGCTCGAGTGGAATCAATCAAGTCTCTTATGTCACGATCATACAAAGGTGCCATTGCTTGTGCATAACACTAGTGTCATATAGTTAGCATTACAGAATTATAATATAATCTGGGTTCACATCTCACCCTCTGTAATTCGCTATATAGTCTTGGTTCCATCTCTTTTTCCCAGAGATTGAATCCTTGGTATTTGATAAGATTATCTTCAATAGATTCATGAGGTACAGCCAATATTTGAGAAGGGCTACTCTTCTTGGTGTTGGAGGGAGATGATCTCGCCTTGATCTCAGCATACAGTTTAGCCTAGTAATTCTATGTCAATAGAAAGAAATGCAACTTCCACTACCCTATCTTACCTGAAATTCGAATTGCTCCTTGAGAAATTTGAATGTTCTCTCACTGAACTTATTGCCGTACTTATTGTAGGTCTCCAATTGTTCCTGAACAGCTCTCATATCCTGTAACCCATCATCGAACTTGGTTTTGATTACTTTCTGAAGAATTTCAGCTGATTCCTGTATACGGATCACATCATCTACAGACTCTATGGGATCATTCAGAAGACTGTCAAGATATCTCTTGGGTATAGTTATGGAGTTCTGATAAGATATTAATACATCATGTATAAGGTCAAGACTAGATATTACCAGTAAATCATCAAGTTCTACAATCAATGTTTGTTGATTGGTATTCAATATCTGAAGGGCCCTGTTTTGACTTTCAATCTCACGAATGTCGTCTCCCATACTCTATTTATATTGATATGAATAATGCATTCTAACCCATGTCTAATATATACATACATTGAGCTCTGCACCATAAAGTGATAACCATGTTTCCATGCTATCCAACTCAGTTAGAGATTTATCAATATAATCTACAATAGATCTAACACGCTCATCAGACTGAATAATGGCATGTACATTGGCCTATTGTATGTAGAAACAGATGAGATTTATGCAGAAAAAGGAAATAATCAATTATTGATCCTACTGCTTCCAATGCGTGTAATTCTCCTAGCAATCGTTTCTCAAGAGCAGCAGCATTGCCACTTGCTTTCCAGTTGAAGTCTGCTAACAATTCCTCTACATTCATAAGAGATGCCTGTTCTGCCATCTTTTCCTGAATTTCTTCTGCCTTCTTCTGTTGCTCTAAATTGACATAAGGTATATCTATTAGAGCTTACTTATGTTTCTTATTGTGTTCCTAATTACGCTTCTCTTCCTGAGCTTTCTTTTCTCTTCTCTCTCTTTCACGTTTTGCTTCTCTAGCCCTGTCACGTTCCTTCCTCTCTTCTCTTTGAGGCGACTCAGCAGCATTTCCTTTATGATCATCATCCAGCCGATTCACTACTTTGTTCATAGAAAATCAATGCTTTTGTTGTTGTATTTATGATATGCATACTTACATGAGCTATTAGCGGGTAAAGTTGATGATTTGGGCAAGTATGTAGGCTGCTTCGAATTAGTAGAGAGAGATAAAGATGATTTAGAGGCAACTGATTTCAACTGTTTAGGTGATGCTGTTCCAGGACTTTCAGTCAGACTATTACTGGATCGAGGTATATTGGTGTTGACTAATATCTGGTTGGTTGTGGACCCAGTGTGGTAAGGATGGCTGGTGCTTGTAGTAGGTGATGGTGGATATGAATTATCTCTTCCAGCAGGGGAGGAAGGTGCATATGCATAGTCATCGATGATTCCATCATTCATATTAGGTATATTCAATGATGCCACAGGAGGAACAGATGGATCAGCCAAATCTAAAGCGCCCGAAACAAGGCAGAGGTATGAGTACAGTGATATGGGGGTATGAATATACCAATATTACATCTAAGAGTACGAGATTCATCTATATTTACAAGTTTAGGCATACGAACAGCTGCACGTTTACATGACTAAAAATATAATTATCAATAAACAGCAAGTATCATAACAAAGAGTATCACCCATTTTACATCTATTAAAAAGGCTAGAAAGATCATTTTATCCCTTCCCCTTTCTACAGCCCATAAATAGGGTTTATTCAGAGTGATAGAGAATTGGTGTGCCTAGAAAATGAAATGACAGGAGTCAGCTTCTATAGCGTATCCAGAGAATAGTAATTTACATCAACATTATGTATTTGTTTGATATCATCCAAAGCCCATGCTCTACTTATACTAAATGCACCGTTCTGAGATCGCTTCACTTTCAATAGGCGAAGAACGTTGCGTTTCTCTAGTTAAATAGGGTTAATAACCTTGATAGAATACTTTCTATATGAACACATTACGGGTAAGACATAAATACCGAGGTGTTCCTTTTGCACTGTCTGATGATGTTGTGATGTCCTTATAGACCTTTACATGTACTAATAATTTCTCTCCTGAACCTATAATGAAGATTATTAACAGTGTCTAATATTAGAAATAGACACATACTCGCTGGAAACAGACTAGAGATGATAGCTGTCCTTATTCCATCTGACATTATGCTAAATATAAGTGAATAGTGAGGAAAAGGAAGGCACGAGATACAGTCAATTGGCCGACTATTTGATGATAATGGTCGGGTGTTGAAGAAGAAATTAAGGGAATAAGTATGGATGTAAGGTGAGAGCAATAAGATCAGTATTTAATACTAAAATATCTGGTATTAATAATATAGTTTTAATCAGAGGCATAATAACAATTAACCAATAACATAATCCTCAGCAGACATAACCACTTCTTTTGTAAAGGCAACTTCTGTGTTATTTTCAGCATTAAGAATATCAACAACGTCTAATCCACAGAGTAAAGTTTCGCTAACAAATGACACCATGACAGGGAAGAAAGCGTTAGGATCCTCGCCCTGAATATTACATTCTAATAATCCTGATTTGTTTGAGCTATTAATAACAGGTAATTGCCACTCCAACACCCTTCTGGATTTGTCCACATAGTAAGTGCCGTCTGCTTGGCTAACATTGACTGACTGATCAGAACTACAAAGGGAATGATTAGATGTATACTCTACATGTACAGCTGTCTCAACTACTTACACTAATGGAATAGAGATAATCACTTCACGTAATTCCAATTCATCATTTTCAAGTTCATATTCTATATTAACATCTGAAGTACCATTTCCAGCAGGTGATGGCCAACAGGTAACTATAAGCAAGGCAGTCAGTAATCACGATTGCTTGAATACATAGAATGCTCTTACTAGTCAAAGGAACAGCAGTCTCATCTTTGCTTGACAGTTTCCACTTGACTAATTCCAGATTCTGATTGATGGGGAAAGGGCGTGATAGATCCTTCATTTGTACGATGTGTTCATCTTTGAATGCAGTCTTATCAACATTGGGGTGTGTCTTGAATTGAATAGATGAATCGTTTTCAGTCTTTAATGCAAGACGAATACGGGCAGAAGTAGGATCAGTGATTTTGAGGGTGAGAACACCTCTTACTTCCATTAATTCCAAACCGCCATCTTTATTGGCAGTAATGGAAACACGCTCATCAATATCCACATGTACACTATAATCATAGTCTTAGGCCTAGTACCAGTTTAATGACATTTCTGACATACCTTTCACTATATATTCTCTGGATAGAAGCAGGTGCCAACAAGGGCTCTTCGACATCTGGCTTGATTGACTCAAATAGATCACCAGCCTTGGCCTTCTTTCCTAATTTCATACCCTTTGCCTTTGATCCGGAGGAAGTAGGTGCAGAACTAGGGCGGCTGAAAGAGCTAGCTTCTTTGATCGCCTCAGAGGGAGAATAGTTTCCTCCATAACTTCCCATACCACCCATATTGCCCATATTGTTGCTTACACTAGAATTGAAGTTGCCCTGCATAAATGCTCTTCCATGCTTCTGAGCTTCCTTTCTCTGCATCTCAAATTGTTTGGCTCTTCTCTTTAGTTCTTCTTTAGCCTCCTGCTCTTTATTCTATAGAGATAAAGTTAATGTCTTCCTGATATTAAGAATAGTAAGTATCTCTGTGTATATTTACCTTGGCAATGATTTCCTGAATTCTCTCTTCATGGCTTTCCATTTCAATTGAACTCTTTACTTGTGACAGATTCACATTCTCTCTATATCCAACCGAAATAATCTCATCAAAAGCACATAACAGCTCAAATGCATTAGACAAGATATCAGATTCCTCACAAGTACGACAGAGGTCGGTTACAACACGAGCAAATAGGTGAAGAGATTCGATGTCTTGGAGAATATTAGACTATAACACAGTCAAATTATCTTCTTTTGTATTGATTATCTAATATAAAGCAATTATTTACCTGGCGATTAGTAATTAACACCATAAATAAGTCATCCAAAGGCTGATACACATAACGAACATGTTCTGTCTCAACAGTAGTGTGTTGTTGACCTGTACTGGTTAACTTGGGAAATGAAGCCAACAATCCTTCGATGCGAGATCTCTGCATCTCATGAAATTGTCGAGAAATAACAGCTATGCCGTGGATAAAGTAATCAGATTATGCCGGTCTATCATCCCTATTCTATAGTTACCCTTTCCTGTCTTTGATACTACAGCAGCTGCCAATACAACCTAATCATTACATCTGAATTAGCTGGAGTATCAATATCTAAGAGAAAGACAATTTACCATTCTTAATGAGCTTATATAATAAGAAGTATTTCTAAAGTGTGTCCAAGTTGTATAGAAAACAAACAAGGAAGAGCCTATGAACGCGCGAGAGAACTCAATTGTGTCCCTCTCTCTTTTGTGCGCTAATTGAATTGTTAATTACGGCTATTATGAATAAAAGGAATTTTTATTGGATAATTCAGATCCATCCTATTCAATAGATACAGTAAATTTAGTCACTGTGAAAATTGAATGTCCGTAACCCAAAAATAAATGTTACTTTCCAAAAAATGAATGGCACTACGCAAGAAAATAACTGTCCTCTTTATGTCCTTTCGAAATAAGAGAAATGTCACAATAGGTTTTATTGGTAGAGTGCTGTTCATGATAGCCAATAAATGAAAGATAGACAAAGGAAGACACCCTCCCTTCTCCTTCGGTTTGAAACATGGCACAAGCTAAGTATGATATAGATGGCAGTATGAGCGAGTACAGGGATGGTTTCTATAAAAGAAAAAGATAGTAAAAATAAGATATAATTGTCCAGTATAGCAATCACAGTATTTGAAAGACCCCAATGGCTCTAATAAATAAGATGGATGCGCTCAGAAAAAAAAAAGAAGTTATTAGTAAATCAGTTCATAATATATACATGGTCGACTGTGGCAAGGGAGAAACCCAGAGCAAGAAATGCCTATAAATCATTATACAATGGTAACGCTGAGAAATTTGTCTCTAGATTTACCACCAAAAAAAAAGTTTCTTCAGTAACGTCTTCTCTGACTACTAGTTCCACTGCAACTACACTCGTCCGTGAAAGAAGCCCACTGAATATACATCCACAAGCCATTAGTCACCCCAGTAACTAGAAGGTTTCGCCTCCAGCTCTACCCGAAAAAACAAAGCTTTTTCCAGCAAAGCTTTCTCTGGCTACTATCAACCCGCAACTTTAACACTACTTTCTAGACAAACCATACTTTTATTTTAAGTTCATACCTTTTTCTAGTTTTTAAAGTTTAAAGTAGAGATGAACAGTGTCACTATGCTACAAATAAAATCTTGAAAGTTTTTTAGGTACAGTAAATCCTGTATAAATTTGTGTGTAAAAAAGTCAGGATTGATGATATAGTTAAGTGAACAGAAATCACTCGCTGATTTTTAATAGTGCGAGTCAAACTCGTAAAAGATTTTTAAACCCGTATTTCCTGATTCCAATAATGCATATCAAAAGCTTATAACAATCATTGAAGTCATATCAAATAATGGTAGATGTGGTTTTTATTATTTATATATGTAGTCTATTCAATGTAACAGAAAACAGGGTAGATCACACTGATACTGTAGTATCTATCTATGAAATTCATTACTTACTAGGGTCTTGTTTGAAATAGATATTATGGTTACTTGTGAACATCTCATGGGAGAAGCCAGTATATCTAATGAGAGATGATTAAAATAAGGTAACAATGATATAATAAGCATACGTACTTGTACTTCCAATAGATACTTCCCAAGACCATATAGTCCTTCTATTTTGACAATGTTACTCACTACTAATGAAATGATATATATGGCCTCTTTAAGAGTGGATAGTCTTTTATTCAATTAGTACTAATGGCAGTGGTATTAACAATACAGAGATGGAATTACTCGAGTTTTCTTATTACTTTATGTCTGATGGTATCTTTTTGTATTTGATAAACAGTTAAAGAATCAATCGATACCTGATGTTACTTACAAAAAAGAGTATTATCACAGAGATGGCAGTATGTGTATTCAGGCATATTTTTCTTAATGAAGAGTCATATATATACAATTAGTAGAGACCATAATAGATTGAATGAAGGGTTCTTTGAACTATGGACCAGCTAGATGTTCTATGTGGACACATGGAAGGAAGGTTAACAAACACTATAGTAAAGAAACCAGCAGGGAGACTCGTATTGTTTGAGATGTCTACTTACTCACAAATAGAAAAGGAACGAGAGAGAAGGAAGAGGAATAAAGGTTAAAAGGGGGAAAACATTTCAATTGTTTTTCTTATGGACTAAATTGGATAAGTGTTGACCTGATTAAAAAGAATGTTTACTGGTTATACATGTCTTACCACGCTTTGTATTGACCTTTGCTTTTTTTGCATGGGGTAGAGAAACTGAGATATGCATCCAGATCAATATCGATTAGATCCCACTAAAAAAGGATCAATATTACCAAGTAATCAAACCACTTACAATCCACCCAGTCCAGCAATAACTATTGTTGGTCGTGCCTTAATCAAAAATATCTTTACTCCTCTGCTTATAACCACCATTACTAAAATCAGTATCGTCGTGGCAATCACTATGTAATGCTCCAGTCATTGGTCATAAAGTAAGAGATAGAATGATGTACTTGTCCATATATCAACCATTTTAAATTCATAGCAATCGCAATCTCTCCAGGCTCTATACATCCCATTGGAACAACAATGATTTTGTTTACCCACACATATGATGGTGTTGAAAGACATCTTGCCCTTGTTGAATTACCAAAGACAGCCGGAACTAATTCAACCCACATATTCCAATGATCAGTGTGTTCGGACCCGATGAAGCACCAGCATATGCTGTTATCAATATCAGTGATATCATTAATCAAGTTGGATTGGTGAAGAAGCCTGAAAGTGCAGGTTCACTGAGACAGACTTCATACAGAGTAATATCCCCATATTATCTATTCAACAAGGACCTTTCCAATAGCATTGGTCAAATATCTTATCTATAAAATATCAATAAAGTACTACTATAATTATCCAATAAATATTACCTTGTCTTAACATATACTTGTATTCTGAGATGTTTCCAACTAGTCACGTGTAGAGTTGAGTTTTATGTACTGTATAAATATTACAAGTTGAGTGTTCTGCATTCGGGGAAAAGAGATAATAAAAATTACCAAGTCAATCAATTAATAATAATTACTATATGTTCAAACTCAGAATAAGGACCTCCCACACATAATTTTAGCTATTGATTAAAATGCAATGAAAATCATGAAACTTATACTTGATTATATCAATGAATATTAGCACTCTACTGTTGATACTTTAAATATTCACTTAAGATAACTGTATTAACCTCATGAAGGCTTCAAAATAAATTAATGGACCATTTCGAATATCTTCACTATCTGATCCCTTTTTACTGCAAAATGATTGGTTGATTGTTTCAAAAAGCAGGAAATCCTGAAGTTAGAAGTCGTAAAAAGCACTCAGTTGTAGCATAGTATGGTCAGCAATGAGCTATAAAATTGAGAGATGAGCCTGAATGGGATATTTTTGAGAAGCAAGCGAATAAGGACAAACAAAAACCTGGAATGTTGCAACAAGAGCATAAAGAGTATATTATTAATCTATATGATCAAAACCTCCAAGCACGTGTTGTAGATATCGTTGAAAGTCTGACAAAGTCGTTTGAGAATTTCAGTTTGAAAGAAACCAGTGTTCGTACCTTCATGAAAACTGAATGCAAACTGTCATTCAAAAGAGCAACATGACGTTCTAGTGAACGAAACTCTGAAGATAAACTTCGACAGCGCTTTGGATGGGTAGAGCGCTGGGCATCAACTGATATGGACTATCTTTCTAACTGTGTTTTTGTGGATGAAAGTGGATTTGACATAAATATGCGTTCACCTTCAGCCTGGTTCACAGTTGGTACACCGGCAATTGTGGAAACCAAATCGGCCAAAGCAACTTCCCATACAATATCGGGTGCTATCGGTGCAATAGGGGTAGTAGACATTGAGCTTAGAGTGGCAGAAAAGCCTAAATAACGTGGAATTAACGGTGTTGGGGAAAAAAAAGAAAGCACACACTAACTGTTAAAAAGTCAAAAGGCACCACAACCCGTCACTATTAAAATTTTATTTCGAAAAACCTTAGATGAAATGGCTTTTATATTGTTATGGACAATGCACCTATTCATACACATAGTGATATTGACGAATTGATCACTTCAAGAAACTATTGAAGCATATATCCTCCCCCATATTCACCTGAGCTAAACACAATTGAGCAATTTTCGTCTGTTGTAAAGAACAAGGTCAAGAGGGGCACATTTTCTGATGATGAAGATCTCAAGACAAGCATTGCAGATGCATGCAACAATGTTCCTATCCAACATATGAAAGCTTTATAGAACACTCATGTAATCAATTCGAAAAGTATAAATAGTTAAAATCGCCTAATAAGATGGTAAAATGGAAGGGATATCGAAAATGCTATTGAAGAAAGATCTTCGTTCAGTTTCTTTGGCAGGAGCATAGATGTTTATGAGTGCGATAGGACTAAACAGATTAGCTACGTGTGAAACAATAGTGGTGATTATACGTTCTCATGAGCTAATTTAAGTATTGGAAAAGGATAGATCGGGAGAGAAGCACACAATACCACAATGTTTAGACCAAATGGTATGTTTGGCTAAAAATTGGTTGTTGAGTAATGTTTGAAGTTCGGGAGTTGAGGCGTGAGATTCTTGGATACAGATAGTATCCATTGTTTGGGTAGTAGATATCGAATGATTTTCGAGTATCTGATTTTGCTATTTTAATTAATGATCTACAATTGAGTGTGGTAATTTGTAGATTTGCAAGACAGGTTGGGAGGACGCTCCAGGATAACATGGCCATTTCCTCGGAAAATTCGGCCAGATAGATTGTCAAGGTACAAGACCATGTCCTTCAAAGTGCCATATTCACTCAGGGTCTTTTCAAAATTATACTCAACTCATTTAAGTCTATCTGAGGAAGCTTACTTAAGGACACCTTCATCCCGGTGTGGGAGGGGGGAAGTGCGCGGATAGGTTTCATACTGATGTTATTGATGATTTCTCCATCATCATAGGCCTTTCGGCCATCTTATCTGTCTTGAGGGTAACTTCTATCTGAATTCTTTTTGGTGTATCCTTAGTGGTGATTCCACAAACAGAATCCCCCATCTTATCAAGGAGAGCTCCATGAAAGTCGATCTCCTGGTTTCTCAAACTTAAGGGGAAGAAATGTAGAACGCAGAGTGTCTCTGTATTCCGGGAATGATGGGGATGGCGTCAACAATATTCTCAGGCTGATGATGGATATCTCACGTCTAGGTTTAGGCTTAGATGGAGTGCCTACAGTTTTTTTGAGTGTATTCGTTGGCCTGTTAAAGGCTGCCAAGGCAGCGTAACTCACGGTTGGTGATTGAGGGGTTGAAGCTTATTGATTGGTTGAAGATTCTTCCATAGGATTATAGCGGGAAGTGTGTATCTCTATTGACTAATTTAATCTGCATATAAATGTGACTGTTTCAAAACGATTGCTGACTTTTTAATATCGCAATGAGAGGTATACCTGGAGAGAGAATTCAAATTAGGAGGTGTGAATAAGCAAGGCAATCCTCTCAGGCAGGAAAGGTACCTTGTCGATAGCATATCGCCAATGACAACACTAAACGATTTGTATGATTTTTGGAACGGTAATCAAGAGGGAGTTATTATCAACATGGACTGTCATTCTTTTTTTAATTTGTAGTGAGATTACAAGGTCTACCATTCTTTAACCCCTAATCAGATGTTACTAATTAAACTCCGAATTGTCCACCAATGACGTTGGTCGACGTTGGTTTGTTTTTCTTTCTTCCTTCCCTTATATTGCTAAAGTAGTCTACATTGCATAGTAATAAAGGCTCCCTCTTCTTTCGTCACGGTTAGAAGAAAAGGTTGGCACTCTTAGGAATGGAAGAAGATTGTAGGGGTCAGTCCTTAAAGGAACCGCATCTTCCGGGTAATCTATGCTTACTGTCAGCAGGTCTCTTCTTTTTTGCCCTTCAAGACTTCTTCAGCCTCTTTTTTCATGGTCATTTCGTGTTGACAGGTTTTACCAACTGACACTTGGTATTCTTGTCTTGGTGATGAAAAAAGTAACTGCATGCAATTCTAACTTTGACAAAATCATGTTTAGTTTCTTGGCTTCCCTGCTTTCTCTACATTTTCGTTATTTCCCGAAGAGCTTCCAATAATCAGCAATTCAAGTCGAAGTGATATCCTTCGTGAATGTCATATGGAATCAACCCCTTTCTACATTGGGTCATTAAGTTCAAGCTACAACATGATTAGTCAAACACAGTGTTCTTTGTACAAATAGACATTTTTATATTCTGTTATTCAATTATACAAGCATTATCATGGTCATGCAAAGTTTGTTTATGATACGTTGTTTTTGGGCTAGAGTGATTTCCAATGTACGATGTGTTTATATTTATGTCATAATATATTTCATAACAACATAAAGAATGATTATTTATTGAACTTTGTTACGAAAGATGGTTTCATGAAGCTCAACAGCTGCCCAACGTCTTTCTTGCTCTTTCTTTTGGAAGAGGTCCATCTCTTCCTACATGTTGCACCGCTGGTTTATAAGCATCTTATACTCCATTTATCAACACATAACATACCTTGACCATTCCAAAAGCCTCAACAATCAAAGGTACATTCATTAGCTCGGATTTATCTCCAACCAATGAAAAGCGCTTGACCATGATGGGCATGTAAATACCATCTTCCTTCAATGTCATTTTATAAAGAGAGGAAGTAAATCCTAGTAGAAACATTCAGATATAAGAAGAACGTCCTTATGAGTAGTTATAGTTTGTAAATTGCTGAACTGATATTTACCTTGACAAAGCAATCCAAATGCAAGAGGATTCTTTATTCCTAAAGTAATTTGTCTGTTGAAAGAGAATTTCATTAATTCCATCAACTTCACGAAATCATCCTCTTCCTGGTATTTGCTGTCTTTTCCTGGACGTTTTATCTCAATATAGAAACAAAATATCTCTCTTTTTCTGTCTTTGAAGCCCAACATAAAGTGGTCTTCTTTCTTTGATGATTTTCACCACTATCGATCCTTAAGAAAATTCAAATGAATAATAAATAATTCAGTCAATTGTAAGTTAGGAGTTCGTTGATAATTACATAGAAAAGACCCTATCTTCTATGGCAGAGTCTAAAAACATGATCTGAATAATAGGCCACAGATATCTCATCATAAAACTTGCTTCTGATCTCTCACACGACGTTACCAAATAGATAGACATCTTCCGTGCTACCTTGATCACAATGTCATCTAGATCCGAAGAGCCTTTGAAAGATAATGAAACATCCTCATCCTAATTTATATCAGCCATAGCCTGGTTATTATTGTAAATCCTTCAAACTTACATCAATCATTGGCTTACTCTGAATTTATGTGCAGTTAAATTCAATGGATGTCAAAAAGTAGGCAGCGAGAGTATATCAAAATTGATTATAATCTTTATTCCTTATAAAAAAGATCAAGATCCCTTTGTTCTTCAGTCATATTCTAACTATATACACTACTAAGCCACTATGATATACTGAGATTCAATATTGAGATTGACAAGTAACCAGATGATATCCTATTAGTACTTCACTAATAATTAATTCCAGTTCGTCACTTGGCTTTCTTGTTTTTATTAAAAGTTATGAATATTATCTCTCGTGAAGAAGCAGTGTGCTTGTTTTATGCTGTTCCGTTCAGTCAAGAAAATGTGAATAAATACACTTCGATAATCAATCAGATTGAGGACGTAGATATATGTTTTACTCGAAACCCTTATAAGCCTAAATTGTTATGCACCAGAGTTATATATGCTAATGCATTTTGTCGTATTTGCTCCTGATTGTATAAGATTCGTATGTAATAACGCTCTTTAAAGGACTAATTTAATATTAATGTTGTACGAAATAATTACACAACCAATCATTCGAGCCCATATAAAAAGGGTCTTCTTTTAATAATGAGCTCTCTCTCGCATTTTGCACCTAATTAAAGAGTACACAGAGTCTCATTACTTCTTCAGTCCCACTTACTTATAACATATATACTACCTTACGTCCTCACATTTGTTATTCATTTGTACAAATCTCAAGATCGAGAAATGAGTAACATTCATGAAAGTTCAGTCAAGAATGAGCAAATAGTTGTAGCTGATAATAACTTGAAACTTGGTATGTGTTTATAGTGAAGATAGTTTTTGTTTCCTTCCCAAGATCAACTTCATTGTTACTTTAGAATCAAAGGAGCAACTAAAGCAATTTATTCAAATTGTATATCTTTCCATTGATCCTAAATCCATAACATATGAACAGAGATTTATGTCTCTTGATGATATCAGACTTGGGGAAGTATACTTCAGTTTTTCAAGAAAGACGTAACAGTAACTTCATTAACTGGTGTACTGCACAGAAGTTTGAATTTCTAACGGCAAGAATTAAAGGAGTCACACAGACTCTGAGTTAAGAACATCACAAAGAGCATTATACGTATTGAAGAGTTGCTATAGAGGTAAGTGATGAAAATGATCTGTTTATTGTTATTAATGATCGTATTGTAGATGTTTTATTGAAAGAGATTGCTGAAGTACATGAAAGATACCAAGACTATATTACCAATTTAAAAAAAGAAGGCTACTGCATATTGGGATATTGCCGTAAATCAAAGTCAACAAGAGGTGGAGATGAAGTAGTAAAGTCACTCCAAAACATGATTACCGGATTGAAAAGCAGGTCTTTAGTTGAATATGTTTATGTCACTGTCAGTTGTAATGCCAAGACTCCGATGAACAGAAGAGATTTGAAAAAGAATATGATCATAAGCAAGTTATCAGGAGTGAGTGGTGACGCACAAGGTATACCACATCTTACAAAATGCAACAATAATAATTAATACCAATTTTTGCTGATAGATTTAATAAAGGAATTAGCAAAGATGGGTAAAGCATGTTTAGTGATTATCGATTCAGCAGGTTTGACTACAAACATGAGCGATTTAGAATCATTTATTCGGTATGTAATTATTATTTCTTTGCAAAAACCATTAGCTGACATAAACTTTTAAGTGAGCATCGCAATATTAAAAAATCATCATTGATACTCTTGCTCATGATAATCAAGTACATGTAGTGGAATGCGATGAGGAAATCGTCAAATTAAAATCACTATTTGAATTTAATGGTCGAAAAAATTTATTTCATCGCTCCAAGACTTCCCTAAATGTTAGTATAATGAATTGATTAGGGGGGAATATTATAGGGTATGATCCAATTGACGAATATACACCAGCAAGAAGATCCTCAACACAAAGAAGTAACTTCTTTCTTTCAGAACAGACATTATTTTAATACTTACATTATATCTGTATATGCTTCACTTTTTTACTAGCTACCATTCTACTACAGTCTTACATAGATGTTTGATCTCTGTCTATTAAAAAAATCTTTATATGTTTATTTATGAGGAGATTCGAGTAAGTATTTAGGCCATCTACCATCATATATCGCGCCTTTTTTTTCAGAGGGTGGAAGCCTAGATCCCCTTAATCATTCAACATATTTACTTTCTATTCTTTGTTTTTTGGTGAGTGGGGAAGATGAGGGGGAGATGGAGAATCTCCATAATTTATGGTGATCTTTCGTAGTGTTCTTTATTTTCCATAGACTTTATGGCTGCTGCTGCTTCATGCTCATGGCTAATAAGATGCTGCACTTGTGATATAATAGTCTGCTTTAAATGCAACAATCTCATCACCAGTATGCGGGCCTTTCTCATGTATATCCCTGATGATGGTAACCTCAAAGAACCAACTTTGCTTGCACTATACAAACCATTATCTACAAGCTTCACTTCATTAATCTGACCTTCCACTTCCATGATTTGAATACAGTAGCCTCTGATGCTTTGCTTTGTTCGATTTCCAATATAAGGGCTTTTATAGAATTGATCTACATTGGTCTTAACCTCTCTCAATATTTTTCTATGATCAGAATGTATTTACTGGGGCTGGTATTATTACTTATCTCAACAGCGACAAGATCAACTATTCTTTTGCCCGAGGTTGGGAAACGTATCCTGAGGTTAATCTTATCCCCTATAACATTGTTCTTAGATGGCCCACTGATTGTTTTGGACTCTTTCGAAACAGAATCACCCCTAAATACAATAAAATCAATAACTGCTACCCAGTAACTACTACAAGCGCTTACCATCTACAGAATATATTATTAGTTTCATCCTCAAATATTGCTGAAAATATGTGGGATTAGACCTTGTTAACGTAATCCTGTTCTGTGTTTCTGCTGGTAGATGAAGATTGCAGTGTATCCCATTCCATCACTTCAGTAAGTATCCCACTTCATCCCTTCAGTAATTATTACAATAGAGTACAGTTTAACTAATTAGTTAAGTTTCAACAATGTATTCACTTTGTTTAGAGTATATCATAACAGTTGTAGTAAATAAACATAAGACCTGGTCAAGTAATGTCAACAGATGCGTGCTCATTCGGTTCAACATCTGCATAAAAGAAGAGTATAAGTATCAATAATCGCTGTATTCATAGTGTATAGAATTGTAATAAGCTTTAACTGATAATACTGCTGTTCAACCAGAAGATAAACTGGTATTATATGTATTTGTTGTGGATGAAGTGATAAAGAATATTTGATTTCAATATATAACAAGATGTAGCCTATTGTAATACGTATGTATATAGAATATAGATATAGATAAAGAAGATGAAGGAGATCTCGCAGCTTAAATAATAGCACTTAAGATTTTTCCAGTGCTTAAACAATTTTTGACTTAAAAGGAAATAATGAGCATCTATTGTATTATGTACATTGAAGAAGAAGATATTTCATAAGCAAACGATAATTCTCAGCTTCCAGCATATTGGATAAAAACCTCACATTGATTATATGTGCAAAAAGTAATACCCACCTCAAGAAGATGTACTAACTACCTGTTGTAAGTAGTGAACCTTCATTCCCATTATGGATAAATGGAGATTAATTTCATTGGTTCCTATGGAAACGTCACTCCTATCATGTGGCATAAACAATAAATAACCAGATATTCCCCCCTCCCTCCCTCTTCTTCTTCTTCTTCTTGTCACATCCTAGACTACTGACATTTATTAAAAATGAATCGTTCAAAGGCAAAACCATAGTATCAATGCCCGAAGGTTGATATGAAAGCATAGTTGTGATGATGAATTCGTGTGATTGTGTTGTAGGAGGTGCCCCTCAGAGACCATTCGGGCGGTAGGCCTAAATGTAGTCATCCCTTAAAGAGTGTCGAGGAACTCACCGGTGGTAAGAGGGGTGTTGGTATAATACTTGAATCTTAGGAGTTGTTGTGGCTATGTTTGGTTTTGTCAGTGGGTGTAAACTCACTTAAAAATCCTTTTGGGATCAGATGGCTTCTCACCTTCTCGTTGGTTGATCCTGTTAATCAAGTCATTGTTTGTACTTGAGAACTGAGAAGAAGCCCCCTTCTATATATAATAAGAGTCTTCTTAATACGTGTCTTTATGTCTTCCTTCCTATATACACTCACTACATACTGCTTAATACATGTTATAGTCTTTACAACAGTTATTTTAGTATGTAGGCTGGGTGATATCTATTATATAGTGGACAGTACTTCTTTATATTTCTCTATCCCAATCAAGTGACAGTGTTTATTTGAGTTCAAACAACAGTATATATAGAAGATACAGAAGATAGATGGCTGGCAAACTACTCGGTATATCACCCTCGATATACACTGTGGCTCGTCTAATTTACCTTGTAAAGTAGAACAGTGAGTAGTGACTGAAGGATATTGATATTCGATAAAGGCATCAAAATACAACACCTCGGATACAGGATGGGGAATCAGCTCACCCATCATGGAAACTGCCGGATATTGGAAGCCGGAAGAAAAAGAACTCTCGATAAATGTGAGAGGGTAAATAACAATAGTTTTTGCATGGAAAATGCATGGACCAAAATTCCAAGGCTCGACAATCAAGATATATTCGGATAGCATCACCGCACTAAAATACGTGAAGCATTCAGGTGGAACAGCCTCATTCATTCTCCAAAAATTAGCAGTTCAAGCTCAAGAACTATGCAACCAATATCATTTGACACTCCAGTACCAGCATATAGCAGGAGTACAGAACATGAAAGCAGATCAACTGAGCAGGAGAAAGATTCCACTATATGAATCACCGTTGCCGAGAAGATGGTTCAATTACCTGATGAAGACTTAGGGTCCCTTGAAGATAGACGCATTTGCGGCAAGATACAATACCAAGTTGAAGAGGTACTGGAGCTTACTACCAGATCCAATGGCAGAAATGACGGATGCATTTTCTTAGAAATGGCCAAAGAAGGGGATTTACATACATCCTCCATGGAAATTGATCCCAAGAGTACTACTGAAACTACAGAAGGACAGGGTTCGAGAAGCGGTACTAGCGACAACCTACTAGACAACTCAATACTGGTGGCCTATGCTATTGAAGATGAATCACCTAAAGAAGACATTGGAGATGAAAATCAACAAAAAATGGAAACTGATCGCATGGAAATTATCAACTCAAATAGGATCTCCTGAGGTATGAGTGAAGAAACAGCAGTATTTCTTTCAAATGAAAATAGAATTAGCACTAAGAGAGTTCATGATTACGCTTGGACAAGATGGACAAAATGGTGTGCAGCACAGCATCCAGTGGTGAGACCAGATGAATACAATGTTTCAACAGTTCTACAGTTCCTAATGGACAATAATCATACATCATTACAATTCCTAAACGGTCTTCGGTCCTCAATTGCATCAGTGTTCAAAGTTATTCATCCTAAAAAGATGCCAATTGCTGAACAGCCTCTTATTTCTTCATTTTTCACTGCCAAAAGACAATCAGACGTAAAGATTCCTACAAAGGAAGCTCTTGAAACATGGGACTTGGATACTCTGTTAACTAATATCCGAGCTAGGATGCCAGACAATGATCAACTCGACTTGACTACACTTCAATCGAAAACAATTATCTTATTGTGCATTGCTACAATGTGGAGACCACGCTCAGATATCGGCCGCTTACAACATGTAATTGTACATTTGACAGATGGACAATTAGAAGGATATATTATACATTCAAGAGCTCCAAAGGAAGCGCAACATAAACACACAAAGATTGGCCTCATTGATGAACTCATCCTTTACCCAATAAGAACACTTCACTTTTTCCTAGAGAAAACTAAGCAAATACGGCTTTCTTTACCAGAAGATCATACACTTTTTCTTACATATCTGAACTATCCCGAGAAGACTACCTCAGTGAAACTGGACACTGTTTTTCGCTGGGTCTCATAAACGATGAAAGCTGCCGGTATATCTTCACAATATAAAGCTCATTCAATCAGATCAGCCTCCAGCACCAAGGCTATCATAAAGGGAAACTCGATCAATAGTGTGAAAGAACATGCAAACCGGAGTCTGAATTCCAACACCTTCGAAAAGTACTATTATAAACCAAACATTCTACTGGACAACAGTGCTAAAATACAGAACTCAAAGTTTTTAACATCTGAGAACAATATCACATTGGAGGTCGACTCGGAGTCAACCAATATTGTATTAGGTACGACACACAATGCATCTGTTGACGAAGAGGAGACCGATAATGTGATACAGTCCCGCCCTTGGTACAGAGAATACTTCTAGAAGCCACAATCTATATGAATATCCCCCCGCCTATAACTTATCACATACAAAAAAGAAAGAAAAAATTGATTATCCCCAGTGCTACTTATCAAGATATGAAGGATATCAATTATACTGTTATTATATTATCACAAAAATGGAAAATAAAGCGTAGCTCAGAGAGCATGTATCACATTATCGGGTCTCCTCTTCGACAGCAGATGAATTTTTAATCGGCCACAAAAGCAAATTCAGCGAACTCATTACTCTGAAGTTACTTCTCTTTTGCCTATATATCCCAAACAAAAAATTCTGTCAATTCATACAGATATTCTATCTAGTAAAAAGATAACTTTTCTCTAAAAAACTGTCACTCGCGTGCGTCTTTCCCAATCAAGATTTTCCCTTTTGTTTCTAACCTATTTCTTCATTTAAAATTAATTCTATTCCTTTTTTTATTTTTCGGCTCTCTTCTATTCTGTTTACACATTGTATTCTTAGTATTATCTGATATGTCGTCGGTTAAGTATATCGACTCTAAGTGTCTCCCCCGTATATATATAAGATAAAGATCATAAACTTCCTTACCACACTCCTGTTTAACAATGTGTTCGATTTTTTTTTATTCATAGTTCAACTTTTATAGTATTTGCTCATGTAGCAAGAATTGAAAGTACTGGCATGTATACTGTACTCACAGTAGATTTACTTTGTGTGACTCCCCCGTGTATAAGGTGGAATACATATACATCCATAACACACTATGTTTTCCTGTGTATAACTGTGTATTTATTGCTTCCAAGTGTTCTCTGCTCATACTTCATTATATAAATACGGTGTCTACTCTGAGATAAGTGCTGATGTGTCCCAATCCTTGCTTCATTCACTTCTGATTACCACTTCATTGACCGATCACTGCTCATATGAACTGTTGGTAAGGGTATTCTGTTGTGTTTATAACTGTTTTTTCAAGTATTTTCTGCTCATACAGAAAATATATAAATAAGGTGTGTCTACTTTGAGATGAGGTCAGATGTGTTACATTCCTTACTTCATTCACTTCCCATCACTAATCCATTGACTGATCACTGGTCATATTAACTGTTGGTAAGTGTGTCTGGGGTTTATAACTGCTGTTGGTAGCTGAAGTGTATAGAAGAAAAAAGGGAAATTGTTTTTTGCGCACCTTGCGAATTTATAACAATGGCCACTACTCTTTTATATCCATAGTTCAACATCGATATTATCTACTCATGGATCAATGGGGAAAGTATTGGCATGTACACTGCTTTCTCAGTAAACACTTCATCTATCCACAGTATATCGACTCTGTCTGACTCCCCCCTATATAAGGTGAAGATCATAAACATCCATAACACACTCCAGTTTAACAAAAACCATTACCCTCTTATATCTATAGTACAACATCAATAGTATCTACTCATGTATCAAGAGTTGAAAGTACTGGCATGTATACTGCATTCACAGTAAACACTGCATCCCTCCACAATATATCCATTTTCTGTGACTTCTCTGTATATAAGGTAGAGATTATAAATAACCATAACACATTCCAGTTCAACAGTGGTCAATACTCTTCTATATCCATAGTTGAACATCGATGGTATCTACTTATATATCAAGGGTTAAATGTACTGGGTTATGTAAATCTCTCATAATAAACACTTCTTCTATTCATACTATATAAATTCTGTATTTATAGCTCCCACAATGAATCCTTCATCCATTTATACTATATCAACTCTATCATACACAATCATAACACTCTCCAGCTTAGCATTTTGAGTCTCTTTGATAATAGTGATAGTGTCCTTTTATTATTTATATCTCACTGTAATCATAGCTATTATCTACATAAAAGTGTCCACTTTCAGATGAGCGCAGATGAGCTACATTCGTTGCTTCATTCACTTCTTATCTGTACGGCCTGTACTGATGTCAACTATATTCAACATCGTTGTTGTCAGCATAACTGCATATTTACAACTCGCAACTACTCTCTGATCATAAGTAAAATATATAAAGAAGGTGCGTCTACTTCGAGATGACTGCTGATGTGTTCCATTCCTTGCTTCATTAACTTCTGATCACTACTCCATTGACATATCAATGATCATATTAACTATCTGCAAGTGTGTTGTGTTGTGTTTATAACTGTTTTTTTATGTACCCTCTGCCCGTACATAAAATATATAAATAAGGTGTGTCTACTTCGAGATGAGTGCAGATGTGTTCCATTCCTTTCTTCATTCATTCCGATCACTATTCCATTGATTGATCACTGATCATGTTAACTGTTGGTAAGTGTGTTCTGTTGTGTTTATAACTGTTGTTGGCATTTGAAGTGCACAGAAGAGAAAAGAAAATAAAAGAAAAGAACAAAATTCTTGCGAATTTATTAATTGTTTTTCTGAAGATCATAAACATCCATAACGAACTCCTGTTTAACAATGGCCACTATTATTTCACATCCATACTTCAACATTGATAGTATCTACTCATTTATCAAGAGTTGAAAGTACTGGGATGTATACTACACTTACAATAAGCGCTTCATCCATCCACTATATATTGACTCTGTGTGACTCCCCGTATATGAAATTATAAACATCGATAACGCTCTCCGGCTTAACATTGTTTACTATCGATCAACTTCTATTGAGTCCCTTTAATAAGAACGATAGTGTTATGTTATTATTCATTAATTATTGTAAATATAAGTATTATCTACAAATAAATGTCTACTTCCAGATGAGTGCAGATGAGCTACATTCCTTGCTTCATTCACTTCTGATGATTACGCAATGTAGTGATCTCAACTATATTCAACTTCATGTAGCTTTTTACACTTATAAGAACCATAAAAACAACAAACTATGTTATTTATACTCTTATTTTATACTGATGTGGAACCGAATGAGTACTAATCTGTTGATTTCACTTGACCAGATCTTATGTTTATTTACTAAATCGTTTACTATACACTCCAAGTACAGAGGGAAAACTTACTGAAAAGTTCCTGTCAAGTGTTTACTAAACAATAAACTGTGATACTCACTGAATTGATGAGGTATGTGATTTACCAATGAGATGAATTAACCATCTTACTAAATGCATGAACAGAGACATAAAAATGGAAAATGAAGTACCATATTCACCTTATTTTGTGCTCCAAACCCGAAGGGCGAGTACATTTCCTTCCCTTTAGCGTAGGTCAAATTTTTACCAAAGGTCGAAAAATTTCTGGAGCTAGCGGAAGGACAAATGTACTCTTTCTCATGAAGATACCTGAGGAAAAAGTAATGAATCATTAAGAATGTTTCAATAAGCATTGTTATGTTGATTATTTACCTTATCGTTGTATCTTCTGAGACAATTATTAAAAACAATTGTCGAGTTGTCATTAAAGGTACTTCAACAGTTCTATTCCAATGATTGTCTTCAATATCATCAATTGCATCCATGTAAATAAGATCTTCTTCCTCTACTTCTAATACATCTTCCACTATATCTATTACTTCATCGACTATCTCTATTATATCATTACTAGTTTCTACCACATCGTTCTGCATCTGATCGATATAATCTTCATTGATAGTGAGTTCATCGTTGTAATAATTCATAATTGTCTCTTCAACTTCATCAATTAATAAATCCATTTCGTCGCCGGTTACAGGAATAACAATTTCTTCATCCGATGAATAAATGCTTAACACTGATTCTTCTGAAAGCAATGTATCAACAGTATTGTCATCATTCTGAATACTACGTTGTCTTTGTTGGCTTGAAGAATTTTCAAAATCCAATGGTGTAAGGTGACGAAAGTTGACCATGATATTGAATAAGGTTGAATATAGAACTTAACTGAATTAAAAAGAAGGATAAAGAAAGAAAAGTAAAAATTTTTTTTTTATTCATACAATATACTATCCAAGCCACTATGTGGCTGTTTTTTTTGCAATTTAAACGGTCATATTTGATTCATGAATTCTCAGAGTAGAGAACCAAAAAAAAATATAAAATGATTATACAGGAATCGAACACGAAATCTGTAAGGTACGAACAAGAGACAGGCTGGATTGGGTACTAAGTGCTCTCGACAAGGTAAGACAAGAAAGGATATATAGATAGAAGTTTATTGTAGAAGTAATACAATTGATAAAAAGATAAAGAACATCAAATGAAGGAATAAACTACTATATATACAATCGGTTTGTTATTGTTACACTATGGTCCAAAGCTGGGTAGTCAGTCCTAAGCACCATCATACTCCTACTATCCAATTATGATCAGCCAATCATATCAAAGGTAGAATTGATTAGTAATCTGATATAGAATGGGTGAGAATATAAAAGTGAAGATTTAAGAGTAATATGACTTGTTTATAATGCCTATGGCTATATTAGTTAAAGAAGTGCTTTTGTTTGAATAAAAGGGCTTTGTTATTGGGCATAAATGTACGATTTAATGTACTTCCCATTTTCTTTTATTATTTGACAGAGAAGTACCTACTAAACACAGTCATATAACTTGGCAACAAATGGGTTACTTTATTGGAATACCGCTTTTTATTCTGAATTAAATCTTTGTTTACATTTTGATAACTTTGTGGTCCTTTTCTATTCTCTCTTTGTCACCTTTTTTGTAATGTGGACAGATATGAATAATCTCACTCTTAATGGCACTAATGTAGCTTATGGGAATTATTAAATAGAGAAGAAAATAATGAGTTTATTAGATATATGTGATATCTCCAGCTGTTTGTTGAACATTATCTCGGAAGATATAGTATGGAGCTACTATTTTATATTCCAACGAATCTTTGTATGACTGAATCAGCCCAACCTGATACTTGATGTCGTTGAGACTGATTACTGCATATCTTTTCGGCTGACCAGGCCTATTCATCCGGACTACAGGAAGAGTATTATCGTATTCTGCTGCCCTGTGCTCTTTCATCAACTCTACCAAGACAAGAAACTGTGAATCATCCTCTACCAAAGAATTGTTATGCTCAAGGTAAAATACAACTGAGCCAACAAACCAGCGGAAGGATCTAGGTATAAATGTTGAATACCTAGTGTTATACTGATAATAGAAAATGGAGATTGACTTACGAATTGTAGAAAGCATGGAATAGAACAAAGTGGTTACCTCGACGAGATTCTCTTCTAATTCTTTTATACATCAATGAACCATATACATGGGTGGACAATAATGCTCGGGCAGAGATCTCAAAGGATGTGTTATGCAGTGTACAGGATGCAGAACGGGCATAGTATTTTCTGAGCTCTTTCATGATAGTTCGGGAAGGAACATTTTCAATCGGTATATCTGTGGACAAGTCAACATCAGCAAATGGGCTCCATAATTGATGACCGAGGTCATATCTGGAGGAAGATTGGAGTTCTTTATAATCGTCAAGCGATGTCCTTTTTGGCTCTACAATATCAAGCACACTGGGTATGTTGATTGAGATGTTAATGGCACTTCGAATGGCTAGTCTTTCAACTACGTTTCCCGCATTTTTTCCAGAGAGAACTCTACTTTTAATAAGCTTAGAGTAACGACCAATATTACGCTCCATTGCTCGTGCGCTATAAGATCTCATACAACCATTCTTTCTTGTTATATGGCCTATATGTGTCAAGTAGTGGTTATTTGGTGTAAAAACAGCAAGAGACAAGCGTTCTTCATCAATCTCCTCTCTCAAAAACGAATGCCACACTCTAAAGCACCTGTAAGACAAAGTGATTTTAGGGTATTTCTATTTGATATTCTATCTTCTAACTTACTCCTCCATCTCAGTAATGAGACTTTCTGTTAGCTCCCACTGTAAAGCAATAGAACATCCTCTTACCAAGCTCAGCAACACCTTCTTTACTATTTCACCCTCCAACAGAGGAACTATTAATGTTGGGACAACATATAGTAAGAAATCAATAAAGTCGATTGCCCTTGCACCATCAACCTTCTGAATCAGGTTATCCCAACTCCCTTGGAAGGAGGTTGGTATATGCTTCTGTGATTCCTTTATCTGATGACCAGCTGCTTCCAACTCTTTTTTATCGACAAAGAATGTATAGGCCTTATCAACATTTGTTGGGCGAAAGGAAACATTATACTTGGGAACAATGAGCTTCAAAACAAATCTTCCTATTCCCTGACCAAGCAAGTGCATTTCGTCAAGGCCAAAAAATGATGATCCACAGAAGGTTGGAAGACTAGCAAAAATAGTAGGTGCGACAATCTGTGTCTCCTAATAGAAGTTATCATATCTTTAGAAACTGGGTGTAATAGATTGTTATACAACTTACCTCATTGCCATTGACAAAATCGGATACCGGTCTAATATTCGCTTCACTATCTCTGTAGTACATAACACCAGGATTAACAGCTGAACTCTCACCTTTCACAGAACATATTCTACAACCAAATTTGGCTCTATGTCCTTTATGGTGAGCAAATTTGGAGACCTATTTGTTATACAAATTATATTACTAATGTCTATTTCTCTTGTTTATGTGCTATTCACAATCTACCTGGGGAATGTCACCAGTAGCCATTACCATATGCACTCTTCCTTTGATCACTTCACCAGAGCATTTCTTTACTATCAGCCCATGCTCACCCAAGCTCTTGATCTCATCTACAATTGGCAGCAGATAAGAATCAAGGTCTACGATCTTCCCTGAAATGACAGCTAACTGGA
>JAIXMH010000050.1:0-122500 GCA_025528865.1 Pilobolus umbonatus
AGTAGTAACTCTTCAGTAACAATGGTAGTTTCATCAGTTGGCTTCTTGTCCTTGACAGTTTCACAACAGTAACTTCAGTATTCATGTTTGGGCTTGTCTTCAGTGATTTCACGAGTTACAGTGGTAACCTCTTCAGTAACAATGGTAGTTTCATCAGTAGGCTTCTTGTCTTTGACAGTTTCAACAACAGTAACTTCATGTTTGGGCTTGTCTTCAGTGATTTCATGGGTGACAGTAGTAACTTCTTCAGTAACAATGGTAGTTTCATCAGTTGGCTTCTTGTCCTTGACAGTTTCAACAACAGTAACTTCAGTAACTTCATGTTTGGGCTTGTCTTCAGTGATTTCACGAGTTACAGTGGTAACCTCTTCAGTAACAATGGTAGTTTCATCAGTAGGCTTCTTGTCCTTGACAGTTTCAACAACAGTAACTTCAGTAACTTCATGTTTGGGCTTGTCTTCAGTGATTTCACGAGTTACAGTGGTAACCTCTTCAGTAACAATGGTAGTTTCATCAGTTGGCTTCTTGTCTTTGACAGTTTCAACAACAGTAACTTCAGTAACTTCATGTTTGGGCTTGTCTTCAGTGATTTCATGAGTGACAGTAGTAACTTCTTCAGTAACAATGGTAGTTTCATCAGTAGGCTTCTTGTCCTTGACAGTTTCACAACAGTAACTTCAGTACTTCATGTTTGGGCTTGTCTTCAGTGATTTCACGAGTTACAGTGGTAACCTCTTCAGTAACAATGGTAGTTTCATCAGTTGGCTTCTTGTCCTTGACAGTTTCAACAACAGTAACTTCAGTAACTTCATGTTTGGGTTTGTCTTCAGTGATTTCATGAGTGACAGTAGTAACTTCTTCAGTAACAATGGTAGTTTCATCAGTTGGCTTCTTGTCTTGACAGTTTCAACAACAGTAACTTCAGTAACTTCATGTTTGGGCTTGTCTTCAGTGATTTCACGAGTTACAGTGGTAACCTCTTCAGTAACAATGGTAGTTTCATCAGTTGGCTTCTTGTCTTTGACAGTTTCAACAACAGTAACTTCAGTAACTTCATGTTTGGGCTTGTCTTCGGTGATTTCATGAGTGACAGTAGTAACTTCTTCAGTAACAATGGTAGTTTCATCAGTAGGCTTCTTGTCCTTGACAGTTTCAACAACAGTAACTTCAGTAACTTCATGTTTGGGTTTGTCTTCAGTGATTTCATGAGTGACAGTAGTAACTTCTTCAGTAACAATGGTAGTTTCATCAGTTGGCTTCTTGTCTTTGACAGTTTCAACAACAGTAACTTCAGTAACTTCATGTTTGGGCTTGTCTTCAGTGATTTCATGAGTGACAGTAGTAACTTCTTCAGTAACAATGGTAGTTTCATCAGTAGGCTTCTTGTCCTTGACAGTCTCAACAACAGTAACTTCATGTTTGGGTTTGTCTTCAGTGATTTCATGGGTGACAGTAGTAACTTCTTCAGTAACAATGGTGATTTCATCAGTAGGCTTCTTATCCTTGACAGTTTCAACAACAGTAACTTCAGTAACTTCATGTTTGGGCTTGTCTTCAGTGATTTCACGAGTGACAGTGGTAATGTCTTCAGTGATTATGTTAACCTTGTCTGTAGGCTTCTTTCAGATGTAACCTCTTTGGTAACTGTCTTTTCTTCGATAACCTTAACTGGCTGCTCTTGGACAATTACAGTTATATCCGTGATATGCTTATGGTCGCATACCTCCTTGGTTTCAGTAACATAGGTAGTAACGGTTTCCTTCAGTGTGGTTTCAATGACCTCGAAGTCAATAGGCTTGGAAACAACATTATCAGTGCTGGATTCTTCAACAGTGGTCTTGATAACCTTGACTTGTTCCTTGATGGTGTTCTTGATGTGCTTGTGGAAATCATCAATAACTACAACAGATTCAGGTTTCTCACCTTCTTCAGTAATCAGTTTCTTTTCAGATTCTTCAATGATTTCGGTGATCTTGACTTGTTCCTTGGTAATGACAGACTCAATGTCTTCAGTGCATTCACCAACTTCAATCATAGTGTTGATCTTGTAAGTTAAACGAGAGAACCATCTAGAAACAACATCAGCAGTATCATCAATGGTCTTGACAATGGATACAACTTCTACAAAAAACAACAAAGTATTAATTACATTCATCTATAACAAAGCATTTGATTGACTTACCAGTAGTAGTCTTGGGTTGGTCAACAACTTCTACCTTGATGACTTCAGATTTCTTGGTAACTTCTTCAATAGACTTCTTGGGGGTAGTTTCCTTAACAATAACATCAACAGTGGGCTTGGGTTTCTCTTCAACAACTACAGTTATATCTGTGATATGCTTATGGTCGCATACATCCTTGGTTTCAGTAACATAGGTAGTAACGGTTTCCTTAAGTGTGGTTTCAATGACCTCGAAGTCAATAGGCTTGGAAACAACATTGTCAGTGCTGGATTCTTCAACAGTGGTCTTGATAACCTTGACTTGTTCCTTGATGGTGTTCTTGATGTGCTTGTGGAAATCATCAATAACTACAACAGATTCAGGTTTCTCACCTTCTTCAGTAATCAGTTTCTTTTCAGATTCTTCAATGATTTCGGTGATCTTGACTTGTTCCTTGGTAATGACAGACTCAATGTCTTCAGTGCATTCACCAACTTCAATCATAGTGTTGATCTTGTAAGTTAAACGAGAGAACCATCTAGAAACAACCTCAGCAGTATCATCAATGGTCTTGACAATAGATACAACTTCTATAAAAAACAACAAAGTATTAATAACATTCACTCATATAAAAGAAATTGATTGAATTACCAGTAGTAGTCTTGGGTTGTTCAACAACTTCTACAGTGATAACTTCTTCAGTCACAACGGTGGTTTCATCAGTAGGCTTCTTGTCCTTGACAGTTTCAACAACAGTAACTTCAGTAACTTCATGTTTGGGCTTGTCTTCAGTGATTTCATGAGTGACAGTAGTAACTTCTTCAGTAACAATGGTAGTTTCATCAGTAGGCTTCTTGTCCTTGACAGTTTCTACAACAGTAACTTCAGTTATTTCATGTTTGGGCTTGTCTTCAGTGATTTCACGAGTTACAGTGGTAACCTCTTCAGTAACAATGGTAGTTTCATCAGTAGGCTTCTTGTCCTTGACAGTTTCAACAACAGTAACTTCAGTAACTTCATGTTTGGGCTTGTCTTCAGTGATTTCATGAGTGACAGTAGTAACTTCTTCAGTAACAATGGTAGTTTCATCAGTTGGCTTCTTGTCTTTGACAGTTTCAACAACAGTAACTTCAGTAACTTCATGTTTGGGCTTGTCTTCAGTGATTTCACGAGTTACAGTGGTAACCTCTTCAGTAACAATGGTAGTTTCATCAGTTGGCTTCTTGTCTTTGACAGTTTCAACAACAGTAACTTCAGTAACTTCATGTTTGGGCTTGTCTTCAGTGATTTCATGGGTGACAGTAGTAACTTCTTCAGTAACAATGGTAGTTTCATCAGTTGGCTTCTTGTCTTTGACAGTTTCAACAACAGTAACTTCAGTAACTTCAGGTTTGGGCTTGTCTTCAGTGATTTCACGAGTGACAGTAGTAACTTCTTCAGTAACAACAGTGGTTTCATCAGTAGGCTTCTTCTCCTTGACAGTCTCTACAACAGTAACTTCATGATTGGGCTTGTCTTCAGTGATTTCATGAGTGACAGTAGTAACTTCTTCAGTAACAATGGTAGTTTCATCAGTAGGCTTCTTGTCCTTGACAGTTTCTACAACAGTAACTTCAGTTATTTCATGTTTGGGCTTGTCTTCAGTGATTTCACGAGTTACAGTGGTAACCTCTTCAGTAACAATGGTAGTTTCATCAGTAGGCTTCTTGTCCTTGACAGTTTCAACAACAGTAACTTCAGTAACTTCATGTTTGGGCTTGTCTTCAGTGATTTCACGAGTTACAGTGGTAACCTCTTCAGTAACAATGGTAGTTTCATCAGTTGGCTTCTTGTCTTTGACAGTTTCAACAACAGTAACTTCAGTAACTTCATGTTTGGGCTTGTCTTCAGTGATTTCATGAGTGACAGTAGTAACTTCTTCAGTAACAATGGTAGTTTCATCAGTAGGCTTCTTGTCCTTGACAGTTTCTACAACAGTAACTTCAGTAACTTCATGTTTGGGCTTTTCTTCAGTGACTTCACGAGTGACAGTAGTAACTTCTTCATTAACAACAGTGGTTTCATTATTAGGCTTCTTTTCCTCGACAGTACCAACTACAGTGACTTTTTCAGCGATGACGGTGGTTACTTCATCAGTATGTTTCTTATCCTTCACAGTTTCTACAGTAGTTTTATCCATGGCCTTCTGTTTTTTGTCTTCTACTGTGTCTCTTTTGACTATATTCTGATCTTCACTAACAATTGTGTCTGTATGCTTTGAAACATCTTTGGTCAAATAGGTGGTTGTGGTTGTGGTATGTTTTGCTGTTGTGTTAATTACGTCAATAACAGACTCAGTTTCACTGCATATGTCCTGAACAACCTCTTCACTGAAAACAACTTGACTGTAATCCAACAATGACTTCTTGTCTTTTTCTTTTACCGTTGTTCTGAAGGTAGTTAAGCTTCCGATTATGTTTATTTTGAGTCTATTAATGTATGAGATGACATATCGACGTTGCTTCCAATTCAAGTTGACTAAATTGTGTGATAATATGGCAATCTTCTCGTTTATCTCATCTATCTTGCTGGTGATATCAACTTCGGCAGTATCAATATAAACTGTAACATCCTTTATATCGGCATTTTTGTCTTCTAATGTTGAGGTAATGTCTTTCAAGAGGTTCTTATACCAAACAGAAATGTATTGCTTTGTTTCAATAAGAGTTGTGACAGTCTCATTCTGGGAAAATTCGAAAGTATCTTTGTCGATTGATTCCTCCTCAGATTCAGATTCAGAACTTTCATCTGTCACAGTGGTTTGGCTATCAACATGCTGACATACTCTCTTGACCAATTGACGAACAATACGATTCCAGTAGGTTTCTGATACAATTTCTTCCGAAGCATAATCTATAAGAGAAATAGTAGATTCAATCTCTGACTTTGACTTCTCCAAAATCGCCAAGAAGGCTTTCTTGCTGACATCTTTTGTCTTCTCATCAACAGTAGTTGATTCAATGATTGTAGTGTCATACGACTTCTCAACTTTGGATAAATCTTCGTCTAACTCCTTCTTCCATTCAATCATATACTTAGCAATAGTCTCTTTTGATGCGCCTGCTTTCTTCTGCTCAATAATACGCCTTTGGATTGTTGTTATCCAGTAACGAATGATGTATTGAATGGTTTTAGTTGTAACAATAGTTCTCTTGGTGAATGTTTCTTTGGTTATAACTTGCTTTTCAGTTGTCTTTTCAGCATCCAAGATAGACTTGTACTTCTTCTCTACCAATTCACAAGAAATGTGGGTGATCTTCGCAATATCAAATTTATCAACTGTTACAGTGTCATCAGACTTCAAGGTCTTCAGATAAGTAGTGGACTTCTCGAACACTTCTTTCTCGATGATGTCTTTGATATCCTTCACTGATTTCTCAAAACGGACACGCTGTTCCTCAGTAAGATTGGAGCCATAGGTAATAAAGTATTGATTAAGACGAGTATATAGGACTCTACGGTATTCTTCAATAACTTGTAAGTATTCCTTCTGGGTACGACAAGATGTAAGACGATGGATAAAGATGGTCTTCCACCAACGAGTAATTAGTCTAGTCTCAATAATAACTGTGTAGTAACTCTTGATCTCTTTGCGGACAAGATCATTTGCAGTCTTCTTCACAGCTGTTATATCCTTAGTTCCTTGAATGACAGCACCGTCTTCAATAACCTTGGTGACATCCTTCAAAGTGCTCTTTCTGGTAATGGTGTATTGGCCGAATGAGGGAATACCAAACTTCCAACGGATAATATACTTGACGGAGTGGGATTTATCAGTGGTTGTAAGCAAGACTGAAGTTCCCTCCTTCAGTGATTCGGTACCAATGACCAACTTGTCGTTACCTTCATGTTGGATCAGACCGTCAACAGTAATAATCCATTTCTGGCCGATAGCACTTTCTTTTTCCTTGCTTGTAATCACAGTGGAAGTGCTCTTAATGGAGTCTATAGGGTAATCATAAAGTTAGTCATAGTTCAGAGCGTAATATGTGTTCTTCCTTACCCTTGATATCAATAACAAGCTTAGATCCGTAGTTAATCAACAGACCATTTTTATGAGTCCATAGCTGAGATTGGAAGTTCTTGAAGTCAATCTTCTTCAATACCAACTGAGAGTCGGATGTTGATGCAAGGACCAAATCATCCTTTCCATCACGATCAACCTTGATAAAGAACCAAGTGGAGGCAGGGAATCGACCGACCCTGATGGTCTTGGTGAGAGTATACTTCTCTGTAAGCTGTCTACGGACCCAGGAATGAACATCCTTGTATGATTTGACACATTTCTTATTGTATTCCTCATCTGATATGACTGGGATTTGAAGTTCTAAGCCTTGGGATTCCTTGGAGCTCTTGTCAGTTGTTGCACTCAACTTATAGACTGAGGTTGATGTGCGAATATAACAAATATAGTAAATAACTTTTTTAACGGATACAGAAATGAGGCCATTGGTGCTAATCACAAACTTCTGATCGAGAGTTGAATGAGAATCAGATAAGGTCCATGTACGAGCTAATGAAATGAAGATAATAATAAATAAAGGCACAAGATAAAAACCGGACAAAGTACTTACTATTAGTTAAAACAAGACGAAGCAGATATCTATAATTGATCAAATAACCATCAACATATGCCCATAAATATCTCTTATAGTCAATGCTCTTGTCAAACTCATAAAGACCAACTTCACTTTCAGCTGTCTCACCGGAAGCCAGGTAACGATTTTCAGCTCCGAAGCGGATATAGAACCAACCTTGAGCAGTAGGCCATTGATTTTCTCTGGAGACTCTATAACGAAGAAGCTCCTTCAACCAACTATAAGTGACGACAGTAGTAGTAATTGTACGTTCGACCTTTCCAGACTCAATAATCTTAACACCACCAGGTCCTTGCTCCAGAGGAATCAAAGCAGGCACCAATAACTCCCAACGTTGTTCAAGACGAGCTTCTTTCTTGACAAGAGGCTTGGCTTCCTGGACATACACCTGGATCTCATCATGTTTATCAGAACGACGAGTTTCCTTGAGGGATAACACCAAAGATCTCTTAGCTTTGAGATGGACATGACCCTCAGGACTGTACTCCCATACTTGATCGTCAGCATTTTCAGTAGGAGCTGAACGTTGAGATAAATGAGCACGTTCACCAGACTTAACATTACTTCTGGCAGCATCTAATACCAAGGATTGACCCTTAAGATTGACCAAAAATCCTTTTTGATAAGTCCAGAGTTGACTGGCAAAATCGGTGGATTTTAAACGAGTCAAAACAACATCACTGTCTTCATTAACTGCACCAGTGATATCCAAAACATAACCATGCAAGCAACTCTTGATAAAGAAATAGCCACTGGGGAATCCATTGTGGTGTGTCTTGTAACGAGCAATCTTCTCAAAACCAGTGGGGATGTAGCTGTCTTCAAGTTGGAATGAGTGTTGAGAACGACGGCTCTTTGAAGATGAGCTGGATTTAACGGAAGAGTTACTGGTTGAAGCTTTGGGTTGGACAGCAGGCTTCTCTTCAGTAGTTGTGACAGTTCCGGAAGTAACAACAGAAACACCGCGAGTACCCAAAGTGGAGACACTGGTAGACGAAGAAGGTGTTTGTACTTCAAGTTCATTAGTGTCATCCTCATCGATATCTTCATCAAAGATATCTTCCTCATCATCATTAACGACCTCTTCGGTTTTGGTGATGGCTAAGACATGTTCTTCAGTTCTTTCGATTGTGACGTTGTCTTGGCCAAATACAGGCTTGCAAATAGACCAACGCAGCCATTCTTCAGATTTCACAACATAGGACTCTTTGCCATCTATATTAGTACGTACCATTCGACATTTATTAATACCTACCAGACTACCTTCTGTAGTAGTCTCTGCACTGCGATTAGGACCGAGCAATAACTTCTCATTGGATCTCAAATATATTTCACCATTGACACCAAGATTCCAGTATTGACCTTCATTCACACTGCCTTCCTTGAGATAAACCTGTGTTTGTTCTCCTTCGATGACATCATCCTGTGATCTTTGTGCATCGAGAACCAAACCAGTTTCTTCATTGACAATATGGCCATTTCTATAGCACCATAATTGCCATTTATAAGCATTGAAGCTTAATGATCTGATGACAACGCGGTATTTCAAGGTAGCTTCATCACGCTCAACAGTCAAAGCAAGAGTCTTATCACCATGGACACTTCTGATAAAGAACTTGCCATCAGGGAAATGAGCCCAGCGACGGATAATGGTGCGCTTAGTGATAGTCTCATAACGTTCTCGGATGGTGGAAGTGATAGTATGGGATTCACCAATCTTTTCTAATTCAAGACTGCTCTTATTGGCTTGCTGAGAGGAGTAAGTGACATGAGCACACTTCTTGAAGACGGGAGATGCAAATGACCATTGTTGATAATCTTGAGTATTGTCACCACGCTTGACCAATTTCAATTCAGCACCTTCAATAGCATGGTCACCAAGAGAGCTCAAAACCAAGTCCGTATTTGATTGAGGGTGAATGTGGCCATCCACAGATAGAGACCACATCTGATTCTTACGGCTGGAGCGAAGGAACTTGGCATTCCATTGGATGATATCAGAACCAGAAAGGAGTTTACCGCCTGCAACATCAATAACATAGTCGGTGTCGAAGTTGACAATACAGCCATCGTCACGGTATCTCCATAGTTGACGTTTATAGTTGGCAAAGTCTAATTTGGATAATATCAATTTAGCGCCCTTCTTGGAGCCTGATAGAGTGACAAAAAGGTTGGGATCACACTTGGAACGGATGAATAACCATCCCTTAGGGAATATGCCATATGAGTGCTTGACTAATTTACAATTGGTGTCATCTATTATACACATATTAGTTTAACATATTCTTATGTTCTCCAGACTATGAACTTACTCTTTCTAGAGATCCAATAGGATAACACAATTCTCTGGAAACTAACCAAATAAGAAATCTCTCTCTTTTCCTTCTCGGAGTAACGGTAACTATAGCGACCATAAAGGAATCTCCATGCATAATAGACTGTAGTAGTGATACGAACAGTCCAGAAACCATTCACCTGAACCAAATTGAGACCACAAGACTGGTCTTTCTTGGAAATAATGGAACCATCTATTCTAAGCAACCAGTGTTGATTTTCATTATTGGCTTGTTCAGCAGCCAATTGCAGTTGAGCGCCTTCTGATAATGTATCTAACAATAAAAAAAGGTTTTAAGTGCTACATTCTCATTTTTCCATCACCATGGTAATTGCCTACCTTGTACATGCATCACCAAACCTGTAGCACAGTGCACAAGATAATAGTTTTTGAAAGTCCATTTGAAGGCGGCGTGATTTTCAGCATCGAGTTTTCTCATAGTCAAAGAAGCACCAGACTCATTCTTCTCGGGAACCAAGGCATAACCATCTTGCCCACGAATATAAAACTCGCCTTCGGGCCATTGGGCAACGGAGACGGTAGTCTGGGTGGTAGTGGTGATGAGCTTACGGTATTCCTTAAGAGTGACAATAGACCAGTAAGAGAGGATTTGGATTCCAGAACGATAAGAGAATTTGGGTATTAAGAAACCCCAACGGAATTCCTGGGAGTGTTTGTGGGCAGCAAGTGCGAGCTTGTATTTATTCTCTCCATCTGCTACAACGGAAACAGCCATATTAGACTCTACAGAACCATAGAAGAGGTATCCATCGGTGGTCATGTGCCACTTCTGGCTGCTTTTGGTGGATTGTAATAAGTATGCACCATATTCAGTGGCTAATAATAATAAAAAGGTGAGTCATTGGTGTTTCCTGAACAAAAAAGTGAGGAAACAACTACTTACAACTAACATCAATCGAATGATCTGTACCGTAGTTGATCAGTTTGCCCGATGAGAAAGACCAGAGCTGGTTTTGCCATTCATTACGATCAAGTAAGCAGACATCAATAGAGTTAGATTTATCTGAAGCAGTCAACACGTAGGGTGATTCAGTAGTGGATTTGGCAATCATGGTTCTGATAAAGAACCATCCAGAAGGATAAGCAGCATAGCGGAATGTAGTAATCTTCTTTACGGTGGAAACTATATAAAGAGACAAAGGTGAGATGGGATGAACTAAGAAAAGAAATAAGATAATTTTACCTTGCTTCTTTTTGAAGACAGGCAAGACAAAGTTCCAGCGTTGAGCTTTGCTAAGACTGGCCTTCTTATCAGTTAAATATAAAGCAGAGCGAATGGTTTCATTCTCATTGACACATAAAATAAGGTTCTTGTTGGTTGTAGGGTAAATAGCACCATCATTAGTCAAAGCCCACTTCTGATTCTCAGCATCTGTAGTCTTTTGAGTGAATTGACAAATTCCTGCACCAGATTTGATTTCACCTGAATAAATTAAAGGATTAATGAATCAGCCATAACAATAAGGTAACTTATATAATCACCTCCACGAACATCTAGCACCATGTTAGATGTCTTGTTGATAATGAAGCCATTATCGAATTTCCAGAGTTGACGGGAGTAATTGCTAGTATCAAGTGTAGTTGCAGCTACTTCAGCAGCGATAACGCCTGTTTCCAATACAGAGAGAACAAGGCCATGTGCCTGACTCTTGATGAAGAACCAACCGGTGGGGAAGATGGTCTTAGTTTCGGATTTTACAGTTTCGGATTTTTTAAATACAGGTAATACAACAGAGAACTTTTGGTTTGTGCCCTTGGTTCTCTTTTGAAGATGTAAGTGAGCACCTTCACGACTACCAAACCAAGATTCCTTGTAACCCATAACATAGCTAGGGTCACTCTTCAATGTGAGTTCATTTTCGGGACTCAAGAACCATGCTTGTGTCTTGTCATTAGCAGGGGAAGAGATAACTTGACAAAGATCAGCACCATCTTTAATGGCATTTCCTTCAATGCCAAGTACCAAGCCAGAGAACTTGTTAGTGACACGCTGGGTAGTAGCATCATAAATCCAGAGTTGACTATCATAAGCTCTCTTGCGGATGGCTTCGAGTGTCAATTGACAATCAGGGGAGATAGATTTAGGGGATTCCAAACTGATATAGAGACCGACAGCATCTGATTTTAAGAAGAAAGCAGTTTCAGGGAATGAACCTGAACGAACAGCGGACTCGTCTTGATCGGGGTTGGAGCAGATGGATTCATTGGTAGAACGAACAGAACGAGTATCATCTTCTTTAATTTGAGCAACAGCAGGTACTTGAGGAGTAGGGATATTTACATTGGAAGAAGAGGAGACAATGCTTCTCTTGACAGATTCTGCCTTCACAACTGGAAGAACAAAGTCCCAACGCTGTTCTTTACGATCCAGATGCTTCTTATCAACCAACTGGAGATGAACATGAAGACCTTCACGGCGAGCAAAGAAGGATTCCTTAATTCCGAGAACAAGGGATGATTTATTGGTCAAATAGATATGTCCTTGAGGAGAAAGACCAAAACTTTGACAGTTGGTGGCTGCAGGAGTGGCAGTGGCTGATTTAATTTGCTGAATAATGTCTACACCAGCTTTTGCATTACCTAATGAAGACAGAATAGGAAGTTAATAGGGACACTCATAATGGTAAAATAGGTAATATCGGGTGAATTCCGACATCCATAATGGTTATTTGTGTGACCATAGAAACAAAAATAGCTTACCCTTATGTACATCCATCACTTGACCAGACTTCTTGTTGACAAGATAGCCCTTCTCAATATCGTGACGCCACAGTTGGGAATCATATCCTTTGGTACGTAAGGTTGATAATACAATGGGAGAACCTGTTTCATGAGATTCATTCTCAACCATTAACACATAGCCATTGCTACTATTCTTAATGAAGAACCACCCTTCAGGGAAATTTGCACTCTTATCAAACATAATTATAATTGATTTGTATTAAGAAAGGTACTTTCAGGTAAATAAGATTATTTTGTGTTGGTATTAAGATGAAGTGAATGATTATGATTAGATGTTTTTATAGTCGAGATATAGGTTGTAGTTGATATATGTCGTTAAATTAAGTATAATTGTTATGTATAAATGAATACTTTTTTTTTGTTATTGGTATATATCTCTGCTGTAATAGATAGATATATACGGTATTATATATATATATATATCTATATATAAAGTATATATATATTGAAGATATTAATAAAAGTATAAAATAGAGTAAAGAGAGATAAGAAGAAGAAAAGGGATCTGATATATTTATAGGTAAATATAAACATATAGATTAAGTAAAGGGCCCTTATAATACATGTGGAACCATTGTGTCTACTGGTTATTACCCGTCTATTCATCTCTGTTCTTTTCCCATTGCCTTCTAAACAGCTACAACCGAGATCTTTATTAGTTGTACAACTTCTCATTCGATCTTACTACTTTGTAATACTTCACTATTTTATATTACCTACCTATTCTATTTAAAGCTTATCATAGTATATTATATTTATATATTATTATACTCTTATTCAAACAGATGAAGAGGAAAGTATGCTTGTTATTAGCCATCAAAGCTATGTAGAGAATAAGTATAGTTGACATAATTATAGTGTAGTTTATTTCGTGAAACTCACTTTGCCTGTGTGTAGTTATTCCCTCATAATCTTAATCCCCCAACTCCCCCCCCCTCATCTCTTATTTCAATAAGAGATCCCGAGCTTATAGAAAGTTTATTCTATAGTGCCTTTACTCTTTCTCTTTTTTAATTAAAATTCATTTATGTTTTATCGAACTATAAAACTACCCTCATAATCGATATTTCTAGCAAATGACAGACTATGATTAGATGAACAGACGCCAAGGTATTTGAATACAACACTGTATAAATACCAATCTCTATTTTCCATCTCAACCATATGCTTTTTAGGGTCACCCTATTACAAAAAGATAAATGTGCTACGACATTTTGTTCAGGATCAAATCATATGGTACGAGTCAAATGATGTTTATGTGATGGGAGGAGTGATAGATTAGTGTATGTGCATTTATTATGAACAATGGTCAGATATTCTCATATATTGCATAACTTCTGTATCATTTTCAATATCTGTTTTCACATCAGTATATCAGTCACGAGTTCATTTCGTATTCCTTTCTGTACTTCGATTTTCTTATTGTAAATTGGTTACAGTAACTGTCTTAATAAGTCTAGATTCTTTTATTCTCTTGAATTCTATGTTGTACACCCATTCTCCAGCATTGTTCATTATATAAGATCACTATTTATTCTATAATAACAGAATAACAGAATAGAAAACTCATGATCTACTTCTTGGGATTTCTTTTCCCATAGAAACCATAATTAAAGATTACCTACCAACAAGTATCTATGGTAAAAAAATATGTATTATTTGGCTGGTTCTTGATAACAGAAGGGTGTGTCAATGTTTGTCTTGTATTTATAGAATAGATAGCACAAACAAAGCTTAATTCACTTTCAAAGGATCCATTATCAACAAGACCGCTCTCTTCACCAGATGATTGTCTCTATCGCCCTTTAAATGCCGTTCATGGGATTTATCATATTCAAATCTATCCATGGGTCTATCCTCTTATTCCATTCCTGATGCCATTAACCAACTAAATAACTGATGTGTATACATATATATAAATAAAAAAAGCGGGAAAATAAAAACAAGGTTAGAAAGCTTAAATGTATGTATCGGAATGGTCTTTTTTGTAATTAGGAATCTTCTAAACATAGACAAAATATCACTTTTCTCTTATTATTTTCAAGTTCTTCTGTATTCTAATCTAACCCTTATAAGTCATGAGTAACTGTAATCTTCTAATGGAGTTGAATAATTGACTTTTTTATATAATGCCCCAAACTAAATAAACTATAGGATTACCGTTGTTGTGCAAATGTTACTTCAGATACACACATGTCATATTTAGGGAAAAGCTATAAGAATACATATTTTCATCATATTCTCACGTATTTTTTGAGGCTTTGATATTTCAGTGTTTGAATAATATGTGAGTAGTCTACAAGTAAATGATCTTATTGATCTGATAAGAAAATAATTAGTAGGAAGTGATACGTTTTTTTTGTCATCGTTCTTCTTGATGAATGTAGGTGAAAAAGGGCCTCTAATTTTCCTTTTAATTAAAAGTCAATATGGAGATTAAATCTTATTTTATGGATTAAATGACAGCAGAAAGGTCAGTCTCACACCTAATTTATAGGAGAATTACATAAACCCATTCACCAAGCTATTCAACAACATCCAAGGTAGAAGGTATTATTTGCCGTAAGTTAAAGATGTAAAGTATAATATGGATTAACTGTAGTGAAATGAATGTCGTTATCAGTACAGTGCCAAAGAAGTGACTCACATATATTGATCTGAGTTTATGTACGTTCTATCAAAATGAATATACGTATTATACACTTGGAACACACATTGATGTCAGACAGAATATATTATTTCTAATCAGAAATAATTGGGCAAGAAGGCCATGGCAGACATGGTAAATGAATACAAAGTTCGGGCCATTTCCGAAAGAATCGAAAGCCTGCAATGATATCTTGGTGTTATTTAACATTAAATAAGCAGATTCTATACTGTTCTGATCAAAAGAGAGCATCAATAAACTTGAGTGATGTTAGTGTACTCCTGGTCAATACCACCTCATATGCCAAGATGTATCAAGAAGAGTATATATTCTTTCAGTAATACAGTAAATGTTAAAGTGATATTCTTCTTTATGAATGTAGTACGCTCAATCTGATGTGCTTTCATAAGTATTTGAGAATGGATGGAATGAATCCTAGAGTGGCATCTAATGTTACTCATGTTCTCCAACCTATTAATATTTGAATCCTTGTAGAATACAGATACTTTCTGTAAACATATTTCAGTTGCAACAGACCCTGTATATTAGGACTTGAGGAACATTAAATGATGCAAAATACAAAAATTATGGTCTCATTTGCATGGATGGTAAAAACGACCTATCTGAGCACAATTCCATGGGATGGTAACTGTGATCACACCACAACATGACATGTGTGATAATCATTCTCTCCCATAGCACATAGATAGATATTCTCAATACTTATACGAGATCACTTCCAGCGTATATAAATAAACTTATTATTAATGTCATGAATAAATATCATGCTGTTTTTTGATTATCGATGGGCAATTATTGCTGACATTCATCAGAGCAGGTATTGTACCCCAAGTGTAACATTGATTGAGAGTGAATATTCCATGTCAAATTGTTTAATCTGTGCATTCAGTATCAAGAAAATGTGCCAACTGCAATGACTATCTATTTGTTTATATAGTATTGTAAGCCATGTTTTGAATATGTATTTCTTGATAATAGAAATATCCTTGTATATACCAGGCACTATTTTCTGGTGATGATAGCAAAGAGTGCTGTATTTTAATATATACATACATCCCATGTGATAAAGAATGAATAGTGAAATAAACATTATTGTCTTCTCTAACTATCTTATTGAAATCCACCCCCACATGGTTACAGATTTTAATAGAACATAAACTGTTATAATCACGAAAACAGATACTAATGTTCACTCCACTCACTCAGCTCTGTCACTATTGAATTGGAGATTGATATCAACCATTGAAATCAAGGAAGAGTGCCTTTATGTGGATTAACATTGTTTATGATTTACCTAGGCTCATTGGTTGATGGATCACAATCAGCCATACCATACCCACGCTATGATAATAGCAAATCTGTGGCTGTATGCTGAGAATTGTGATAAGTATCGTATCACTCGAAATATGGCAATTCCAGTAGAGTAATCACCATTACTCCTACAATATAAATTTCAATATATGAACAACTACTGCATAACTTTCTTTTTACTCGAATGTTTATTCTCAGGGATTTTGTCGCGGTCATATGTGACATCAATAAATATTCAGATAGGGATTTTACTATTGTAAGATTGCATTTACAGAATACATTCTTTCTCATTGAGTTTATGGAGTGTCAATTCCCTCCTTCCCATAATCATGAGCGTGTAATCATCAGATACTTATACTGAAAATGCCAATATTACTTCACACACATGTACTGTTAATCAATAGGCTAGTCAAAGTATGACATGTATAGATATAATAGATATATTCATATCAATACCATAACTGTTATTCCTGTAATAAATAGTTCAGTGAACATATACCATTTCTTTTCTCTTTCTCTTCAAATCCCATTGAAGCAGTATCATTATTTCTTTGCTAACATGTTATTGTGTTTGACCATGAACATAGCTCCTCTGATCAGTTGCAAAGGACCAAGATATCTGTCAACTGGCAAATGCCGGCCCCTTTTTTGGTTATATATAAACATAATTCATAAGATCAAAATGTACATCCCAGACGAGGTAAATATAACCATGTCTTTTGTGCTGGTGATTGCCTTTCAAATACCCTTGGAATCCTTTCTCAGGCCGTTCTCACCGCTCATTCTGCCATCGTTATTTGCCCTCATTAATACACTACTCATTCTATCCGGACTCCCTATAATCTCATCCTATAGTATCAGTGTCCGAAATTATGTCATGGTTTGACTTCAACCCACTCGTCCATACTCTCAGCTGATTCAAATCTAGACTCACCCTAGAGTCACTCTTTTTCTCTTGTCGTCTGTGCGCCCTATAAGCCATCAGAATGCCACCTCTCCACGATGCATTGACCTTCTCTTCAAATGAATGATGGTAACTTTATTTATGCTGAGTATCATCTGTGATCGCTTGTTTATTACATACATACATGATAAATACTCTATTTAGTAAATAACTAAGCGAGTAACGGATACCAAACATGAAGCATGGTTTAGCCACCAACATAGAACTAGTTTTGGTACCACTATAATGGCTAGACTATACTTGTGTAGGTAATATACAGGCTAAGCCCAAGAAGATATTGGTACCTTATCCCATTGTCCATCAGATGCTAAGTATGAACCCTGACTGCATTAAGATGCAAGACAGGTTATGATCTCCAGAAAGTTGATTTAGGAAGTAGAATATTCATGCACCAATCAGATAGAAAGTAGTGGTCTGTGTTACTTATCAGCGGTAAGTTCAAGTGGAATGCATAAATAAAAGATATTGTATAATATTGAAAGGATGTATTACTATTGGATGATGGATTGACCTTTTCTCCTTGCATGCACATAGTCATATCTAGCATATACTGCCAAATAGTCGAACGGTATTCAAATAGTCCATAAATGTAATATCCCTTCCTTTCCCCAGATATGAGTAAGATACTTGTTGCTTATCAGCCAATAGTACTGTTTATAGTCATATTTTCAGCTTTTGACTAGAGTGTACCAAATGCCATGACATATCAATAACCCATATCTCATGTATGTTCCCAGGGGTGATGTCTAAGCCCATCATACAAAAAAGCCAGCCATCGTTCAAGTACAAGATGCTAACATGTCCTTGAATACATTGTTTAATAATAGCAGTGGTACTACTGGGAAATAATTCACCTTATTAAGAACATAATGTTCGATACAGTACTCCAATAGACCTCATCTCTATTTTGAATACAATGTCTTTATTAGTTCTGGGCCTTACTGACAGTGGCTCTGAATGACTGATACCAGTATGTTTACTATTTATAATAAGGAAATGACTATCCATGGCAACATACCCGTGCGCAGTAATAATATACGGTATAGGAGAAGTTTCGATCAAAGACACAGTTAGATTGTTACCACAATACCTAGTCAATAACTCATATAAATATATTGGATAGCCAAGAGAATAAATCTAATAATACAGTGCATATACCAATGAAATGCATCAAGGGAAGAGGGCGTGTGAAGCAGTTACTAGTCTTCCTTACTTAGAAAGTCCGTTAATTAGTTTTTATTTAGTTGAGGTATAAATATAAATAAAAAGAAAGAGAACAATCTTGACCTTATTTCCACTCAATTGAATACACTGTTGATTTGCTGGGGAAGAACATTGCAGTCGACTGTAGAAGTAGAAGTATTTATCTTCTTGAGTGTTTTCTTTGATGTCTTTAAATAAACGTGAACCAGTGCAGACCCAATCAACGCGACATAATCAACTCGTTTTCAATCTCCTTTTATGTCATTGTTACTATGACCCATCTCACAGTGTAAAATATAACCTGATTTATAATATCCAGCTAATGAATGACAGTTAACTTCTATTTAAAGATCAAGATAACTCCAAGTTTATGTGGAGAACTCCTTTACTATATAAACCACGCCTTTCTCTCTTCCTTCCATTTATCCTTTTCTTTTTCGAATTTTAAATCACATCAATATTAACTATGTCTGCCGAAGCATCTCCCGTTCTTGACCCCACCGTTGTTGCTGGTGAACTCAACCCTAAGGTAAAGAAGGACAAGAAGGACAAGAAAGAGAAGAAGGAGAAGAAGGAAAAGAAGGAAAAGAAGGAGAAGAAGGAAAAGAAGGAGAAGAAGGAAGGAGAAGAAGATGCAGTCAAGCCTATCCGTCAAGTAAGTCAGGTCGAGTAATTGTACGATGATGATCATTAACCACTTGAATATAGGCTGTTACTATTGTTGTCATTGAGCCTACTGAGAAGAAGGTACTGATGTTGGCCGGTAAGAAGAAGGAAGGTGTCTTTGTTCTCCCTCGTGACGACTGCAAGGTTGACCCTGAGGAAGAACACCCCGAAAAGGCTGCTCTCCGTGTACTGTTGGAGGAAGCTGGTGTTTCTGCTGATTACTTAACTCGTCTCATTGGTTCTTTCGATGATACCAGCAAGAAAGGACGTGTAACTGCACAACATTGGATGTATGAAGTTCATGCTCCTGCCTTACTCGATACCTGGTCTAATGCTGATCGTGAGCGTGTTTGGGTATGTGTTTTAGCGTGTGAAATGGTTGTGAATATGATTAACTTATTAAGTGTAACTAGGTCACCTATGAAGAAGCATTGACTGCCACTGAGAAGAAGAAGATGTCCCACCTTGCTCTTGAGAAGTGTTCTCTTGCTGCTTAATAAGTATATATCCCCCTTTGTTGTATCAATAATAGTAATAAAAAGAAGGTTTTGTTTTGTTGGGAGTAAAAAATGATGTAGTAGCACTCTCTATTCTTCTATTTAAGTATATCCAATCACTGCCAGTATAGTTATTATTAGACAGACATTGAGACTCCTCATTAATAGTAAATGGGATACTCTAATAATGCCATGTCTGTCTTTATGGATGCATGGCTTTATTGATGAAGAACATTCAGTGTGAAGGGTCACTTATAGTAGAGATGCTTCTCTCTTGACAAAGGATTACTAATGGAGTTAAAGCATCAAGACAGAACATTGAACTCCATTATTCAAATCCAGGGCCCGATACTTCTGGAGTAACTGTACTGTCGAAAACTTATCTATAAATGTATCACCTCTATTTCCCATTCCTTGTTATTCATCTTTACTTCGACAGGATAGGCATGTAAATATATCTAGGACATCGACTGAAGATAACAGTTTTATTAGACTTATCCCACTCTAAAGAGATTGAAATATATACTTGGATTACTTGTACAGTGAAGACGTAGTTTGGGATACCATGACAGAAAGGGGGTCTCGGGATATTTAAGTGGATTGATGCTAGGAACAACACACGGAGAGGAATGAACATCAAGAGTCTATTCTGAAGCAAGAAAATAACTTCTCATGTATCAAACCATAGTAGAAATGCCATATACATGTTCTTGGTCCTTCGAAACTGAAAAGGGTCATATTGTCATTTAAGAAGAATGTATATCCAGACTCTAAAGATATGCCAGCATTAGATAGACTAATACATTCCATAGGAAAGCGTACAATGGGGATGCTTCTTGACAGTATGAAAACATGAACTCAATATATGCATTTGGAAGCCTTTATCTGGAGACATTAGTGTCATCCTTATCTTTTCTGTCTAACAAGTAAAAAAATCCACGCTCATTGGTAATACCGACATGATAGAGCCCGCGAAGTAATATTCCTATTGAATATATTCTATAAGTGGTTTCAAGGAATACATAATAATATACATTGCAGACTGACAGAAATGAGTGGGATGCAGATGCCAAGGTAGATTGGTAAGATCATCTCTTTGGATATTGATTAATTATTGCAATACGTTATAAGATTGACACACCCATCTACACACTCAGTAATTAACTGTACAATCAAAATGGTTTGTTCTATTGTTATTATTTCATACTCTATGACTCTCCCTACATAAATAACTTGTGTGGACTAATCACCAGTTCTGTTTTTGGTGTAAATGAATTTCATTGGCTCACGACTTGGCGTTTCATGTGCATATGGCAAACCTTATTGCATAAACAATAAATAACAAGATATCCCCTCTTCTTCTTTCTTGCCCCACGAGCACAAGAATAACAATGAAGAAGCCAGTCGAGGCAGTCACAACCCTCTTTACAATTGTATTATAATGCCTCTCAGAGACCATTCGGGCGGTAGGCCTAAATGTAGTCATCCCTTAAAGAGTGTCGAGGAACTCACCGTTGGAGGGTGGTTGCTATGATGCTTGAAATACTGAAGGGTAAATTCTATATGCTGGTTGGAATAAATCTCATGGGCTTCAGCCCACTACTTTAGGGATCAGATGGGCTTTCCACCTTCTCGTTCGTTGATCCTGTGAATTGAGTATTGTGTGTACTTGAGAACTGAGAAGAAGCCCCCTTTTAAATATAATAAGAGTCTATTTAATACGCGTTCTTTATGAGTAATCTCTAACCTCAGTTGTCCTATTGAGCAATCTCTAACCTCAGTTGTCTTAGTGAGCAATCTCTAAACCTAATTGTCTTTAATGAGTAATCTCATAACATATTCACTGTTATTGTATCAACTTATTTTTGTTTCTTGAAATAATAATCTATTATCTATTATATATTGGATCTATCATATATTGGAGAGTACTCATTTTTTGCAGAATTCAAGCACAGGCCATTTTATACACTGAAAAAGTGGGTGGTGATTTAAGCAGTGAATGACCCCTATCTATTATATGAAGAGTTTAATTGTGGTATTTGCTGAAGGGATGGAGTAGGATACTTACCGAAAAGATAAAATGGTATATTCACTGAAGAGCCGATATGCGATACTTACTATCAGGATGAAGTGTGATATTAACTAAAAAGATGAAGTGTGGTATTTACTAAACAGATAAAATGTGATAATTACTGAAGACATAATTGGTGATATTCACTAAACAGAAGAAGCGCAATACGCACTGAAAAATTGTTACAAGCCCACGGGGCTAGGGCTGTAAGTCCAATAGACTGTATTTGTGTATATTGTCAACATATTGTTGTTGTAACTGTCAAGAGCATGCGGCAGAGAGTCTGCTATTGGAACACAAATAGAGTAATAAGTAGTGGATTTTAGGTACATAATACTTCATGGGTGACTTCGCCTGAATATACTCAATTGGTACCAGGTATAACTAGTCAATAGATTCAAAATGTGGTTGGATCACAATAAATACAAACATCACTCCTTTTGCATTGAACTCTTCAAAACAAAGAAACATCTCAATTTATTGTGGATCTCACTGCCCAAGTCATTAAGCACATTTCAGTTTGATAGACTGTCGATTATTACTGTTCTAGACCTTGATGGAGATAGATTCATAAGTCAGTGATTCTAGATGTTATACTACTTTAATGAGTGGCTATGGGGAAATAGAGGAGTATCTTAATCTAGGATTGGTTAGCCAAGGGTGCTAGCAGGGGAATTAATATGGGAAGGCATAGATTGATATTCGTTTCTTCAGTTGGCAGAAGCGCGTGTACCCATACATTATTTATAAGCATAAGACTTGATAGAACCTTTAATGGATACCGAGATACAACTGTATATATTATATCTTTATTCTCATCTCTAATAAACAAATAACTCTGATTACAAACTGGTTTGAGTGGCGAGAGATGAGTTCATCAGAGCCTGTTGCATAAATGGCTTGAAGCGCAGTAAATACAATGCTTCATCTAAAGTGCACTGTATGGATATTGTCAGTGTGATTCAATTGGGTAATGAGTGGCTATACTATGTTACCCATTTGCGTTCACGGAAGTCCATTTCCGGCCAACACTCCATGATAGTCTTTACTTCTAGTTCATAGAACCATATCACACCCTTTGGATATCCATAGCTGTCATAGTTGATATAATTACCCACCAGTCGAACCAGTCTACCCTTCACTCCAGCTAAATACACACACACACACATGAGTTCATAGTTCATCTATCATGTCATAACTACCTTCTTCATATGTTTCCCTTATAGCAGCCTCTTCCTTTGTTTCATCATTCTCCCAGCCACCTTTAGGCTATCATGGGGTGAATATCACATATATTCATATACAACAGTCATCACTCACCAGCACCCACACATCCTCATGTTTACTACTTGATATAAGCAGGACTTTATTCTGCTGATGATCAATAGCTATGCACCCAGCAATCTGTCAAAGTATCAATAAAGAGACTATACACATTCTGCTGCCATTCTGTTTACCTGTCTTAGATCGTCATCATACACTTGTTGGTCTCTTCCAATACGAGATTCATCGGGATAGTTAGTGTGAGTGTTATCCATTCTGAAAGAGAGAAGAAGATAAGCTGAGAATAAAAAAGAGGGAAGAACATTCAAGGCTGATTTATCTAAGTTTTTTTTTATTTGATGTTTTTGATATTATGTATACAACTGGCAGATATTCTTTAATAAGAAAAAGAAAAACAAATGTCCATTTATGCTCTAAAGATATAATATGAAGGAAAGAATAGTCTAACGACGATCCCTTGAACCCATGGATAATTTACCACTGAATAAATGCTTGGGCATCTTGGTCTGAATGGCTCTGTCAGATTCACCACGTTTACCCAATTTGGCTGATTGCTTCTGTACCAATTTCTTCTGTTTATCAGCCTCTGTCTTCTGTTTGACATTACGGAAACCTTGATCTTCCATTCTATGAATATCAGACTCCTCACGTTCAGCTGCATTTACATCTCTCACTGCTTCATCAGGAGTAGATTCATTACGAGAACGTTTACGGCTGGCAGCAGCAGATTTTGTACGTTCAACTGCCTCACCTGATTCAATACCCATACTCTCCAATCTCTCTTGCATCTCAGAGACAGTAGTTTTCTATTATAATGGGTAAGTATATACACTCTTAACAAAAAAAGGGATTATTACCTTGGCCAACACATTGATAGGCAGCTTGGGGCGATTTCTACCATGGGCAGCACGATGGGCCTGTACAATTAACTTCTTACGGTCGCGAATAGCATTGGCTGCTGTGCGCATGACTTCCTCCTCATCATCCAATATCTCTTCATCAGAGTTATAGAAACCTTCAGCTGCCAATCTCTCTTCCTCTCTCTCCAATGCTTCTAATTTCTCCTCGATCTCAGGATCAATGAAGTCAGCCACATTGTGTCCATCGAGGAATTCAGGAATAACATCGTATTTCCAGTCATCGTCATTCAACATGTATTTCTCTATAGAATAGGGGTCAGTTATCTCTAGCTCAACCATCACAGTCAGCACTTACTCTTAACATCCACACTGTAAACACCAGCACCGCCATTCTCCAGTTCCAGATCTCTTTCGAGTCTACGGCGATTGGGATCATTGGGATCATATTTGGTTCTGGTCTTTGTCTCTTCGGGAACATTAGGCATACGAATGACACCATCTCTCTTCTGTGGTTGAGCCAAATGGATCTTATTGATAACATCATTGATCTTATTACCCTTCATCTTCATCTCCACTCTAGCAGCCAGTAATTGATCACATGCACTGTTACGTACATTCATGACACCTTCTTCATTATAACAGGACATAGTCACCACAGTAGCATTCTCTTCTTTAGCAATATCTTCAATCCACTTTCTCTGCTCCTCAGGTAAGTCTTCAGGCTTAGCTTGATCAATCTTGTTGATGACCAATACAATAGGCTTATTGGCAAAGAGGGGTTTGATGTTATGGAATAACTTGACTTGATCTTCTACACTGTAACCACACTGTTCAGACAGATCCATAAAGTACATAATACATGATCTTAAATGGGCCATGGCAGTAATAGACTGCATTTCAATGGTGTTACGGTCTTCTAAGGGGTGGTCAAGAATACCAGGAGTATCGATGACTTGCCATCTCATGTATTTATAATCCATATGACCCACAAAGAGAGATTTGGTGGTGAAAGCATAGGGTTGTACATCCACATCAGCACGAGTGATCTTGTTGATGAAAGAAGATTTACCCACATTGGGATAACCACAGATAAGAAGGGTACGAGTATTGGGATCAATGGAAGGAAGACGAGAGAGATGCTGACGGACTTGCTCGAGATAGGCCAGACTGTCCTTCTGTCTCTTCATCACAGTGGCCATTCTACCTAAAGCAGCCTTCTTGAGCTGTTTACAACGGTAAAGAGAGTCACCAAACTTCAGGAGACGGACATAATCCTTGGCTACTTGATCAATCAGATGACGGGCTGTATTGATCTGACCTAATGCCAGTTTATAATGGTCTTTGTCATAGAGTACATTCATGAGATCAGCATAAAAAGGGTGAATATCCTATACATGAGGTTAGTAATCAAACAAGTGATATGATCTACCCAGATCCTACCTCTAACTTGGGGAATTCATCCAATATATTCTTAAATTTCTCATCAAAGTTCTCTTGAGTGAACTTCACTTTGCGCATATAAAACTGTCGAATACGTCCAATGTTGTAATTCTTGTGAATAACAGTGGGTGTCTTCCTCTGTGTCTTTGATAGGATAATATCAATGAAGTCAGAGGACGTAGGGACAGGTTCAATCTTCTTGAAGTTATAAAGTGAAGTCATTTGGCACTCTTTCTTTTTATGTATAACACACTGAGGGAAGGGGAAAACAAACAAAAAAAGGAGGGGGTTATGCAAGAACAAATAGCAGAGTGAAAAAAAAAGATTTTTTTTTCTTTCAAAGACCATCCAAGAGGTAAACAGTCACAGTGAAAAAAAAGGCTGAAGTTAGTTCAGTCACTGTATTCAATTATGGCAGTGCGTGGGATCAGAGTCTAATGATCCAGGTATCTGTAGAGATCATCACAGTCAACAGTGCAAGGGATTTAAGGGTAATAACATAATCCATCTAATGGTGATGGCTGTATGAAAGACAGTGTTAATATCTCATTGTTTACAAGTATGAAATGATATACACAAGGTAAGTGTAACTGCAGTATATACTCTAATAGAGAGTGTAAGTACAATGAACCAATGATTTCAGTATGTAAGTGTGGTGGTGAATTATGTATGACTATTCTTATTTAGTCTCCATGGCAATGCTCCCACTTGTCAGAATATATAATTCTAAACAATCAAGAATCTGCTTTAATCCGGAAAATGTATTTACAGCCTTTCTTGATACCATGGAAATAGTATTCTATTTATAGCTTTTCCTTAATTACCTTTCAATAGCAACATATATTTATATCTGTAGTCTTGCAGAATTAAAACTCAGTGTTTGTCGGACTATATAACCACTCTACAGGTTGTTGCTTTGTTATCTCTTTCTTTATCCTACACACAATAAAATAGAAACACAATAAAATAGCCATTATGAACCAGTGATTGATTGTTATAGAAGATGCAATAATTCATGAAGAAGCGAATATTTGTCTTATTTTTATAGTCTCTAAAACACTAGTAGCCAATTTTCTTGATATTTCATGTTTGCCTGACAGCCCAATTCAACGAGGAGACACATACAAATGGAAGAGTGGTTTCCTGTCTTGAAGAGTACCAAGAGCATATAAAGAAGGAAGGTTCCAGTGTGATTGGTTACGCTAGACAATCAAAGGGGCAAAGAAACAGAAGATACTCGAAACTATTGCTGCTAATGTGTGATTGTTTGAGAAACAGATCGCTTGTTATTATGCTTCTAAGCTTTGGATAATAGAATATTTCCAATATTTGGCAGTGTGAGCTTCAAGCCTTTTTAAAGAAATGACCATGGGCCGCATGGGCCTTCTTGTAGCAGGCCTTCAAAATTTTCATTGTATCATTGATAAATATACACAATATAGCATGCATAGGGCTTGTTTCCTTGTTCCTTTCTTTTGTCTAGCTGATTCCTCGGAATGGAACTCTTTCTCTATCAATTCGGTATATTCTATTTTCAGAGGTATAACTTTGGTAAAGCTTATAATTCCTCTAGCACATATACACCCAACCATACTCAAATGAACATCTTTTTGCGTGTGTGCACTTTTACGTTTGCTGGAATGCCACTGTCATTATATTGGTTTAGAGATCTATAAGCACTAGGCAGCTGCTTCTGGTACAGTCTCCCCTTGTTTCCTGTAGTATGTTTATAAAGCGTACGATTTCAAACCCATGCTTTTTCTAGGTTTAGTGATTGCTGTCTTTTCCAGCTCTAAAATCATTTTCTTATCCATCAGCTGTGCTTTGAAGAGTATCTTTTACGACTTCTCAATGTCGCCGAATTCAACAGCAACCATTCAGTCACTATCTGGAATATAATGAATGAAGTTGATCTAAAAGAAAGGGAAACCGTCTAAAAACCTGTTTTGGTATTTTCTAGACTTGAAGAAAGGCTAGTTCTCATCATTTTTGAAGGATTCCCTCTAAAATAGAATACAATTCTATTGGTCTAAAAATCATAATCTTCTCAAATGTAACCGAAAAAAATACTGTATAAGAGCGCGGATAACATTGGATTCGTTCAACTTATACTTGGGAGGACATGGTGCATCTGCAATAACCATGAACACAGCATCCTATGAGATCATATAGACTGGGTCATTATTCTTATTAAAGTGACACGTTTCTATTTCCAGCTTATGGGCGGCTCTCTTGTCGATCCCCCGTCTAATAAAAAGGAACAGCCAGTTCATATCCCGAAAAAGATATTAGAACGGCGACTGAAACAACCTCTTGTAACTGTTAATGCTATGGAAGATAATAAATAAATAAAAGCCATTCTCTTCCAACTCTTATCATTCTGGCCCCCCCAAAAATTAAAGAAAATAAAAACTTTAAAAACAGAATGATATTCTTTATCCTCAAAATAAACACATAATAAGTGGCTTCCATGGCAACAATGTCTATTCAATTTCTGGTAGATGCCTCGTGTCAACCAATGTTCTCCCATTTGAAAAGAGCAGCGGAGTGAATATGATTGGCTAGTAATAAACAAAGAATGAATTCAGGTACTTGAGTTGGGCAATGGTATTGCAGGTATTGCTTCTTTTGTCAACCCATTTGTTGCCATGGAACAGTATATATAGAACATGGATATAGATAGACAGACACACTTGATTGTTCCCATTCCATTGACTGTACATAGATGTACATATACATAAATATAGGTTTATATATAGATTATTATTAATTATAAATAAATATCTGGCCATACTCTCTCCTTTTAAACACATTATTTTCACTCACTCTCTTTTTTTCCATTAATTATTAAATTGTAGTCTTCTCTCTTTTCTCTCATCCTTTTTCCTCTTCTAACCTTCCTTTCCTTTACCATACTTTCCTTTACTCCTCCTCCCTTCTCCTCCCCTTTTATAATTACTATACACTCTCTTATTATTGCTACTATTCATTTGTTACTATGGAGACAGAACCCGAGACTGTTCATTTTCATCAATTGCCAGTGTCCTCTTTATCAGCTACAACTACACTCACTTCATACAACGACATCCAAAGGTCCTGTGCTACTTGTCAATTACCACTAGAAGACGATTTTGTGTGCGCCCTGGAAGGTGAATACCATAGACATTGTTTTCTCTGTTATGTATGTTTATTAGCCATACTTGATTATTATTCATGAAAGCTTATTTGACGATAAAAATAACTACAGGATTGTAAAGAACCAGTGGCAGATAAATTCTTTCCATTTGAGTTGGAAAATGGTACACCTAAACCATTGTGTAAGACAGACTATTTTAAACGACTTCAGCTTACTTGTGATAATTGTGGTGATATTCTCAAAGGAAGTTATATCACTGCAGTTGGAAAGAAGTTTCACTTGGAACATTTCTGTTGCAGCATCTGCTCCAAGTTATTTGGACCCGATGACTCTTATTATGAACACGGTACTGATGTCTATTGTCATTATCACTATTCTGTCAAATTCGCCATCAATTGCACTGGATGTGAAACAGCCATTCTCAAGCAATTTGTTGAAATCAATAGAAACAATATAGACGAACATTGGCATCCGGAATGCTACATGATTCAAAAGGTATTCTTTTAACTCTTTTGAAAGTACTTAACAGATCCACTCATCCCATTCTATCTTATCAGTTCTGGAATGTAAAATTAGCTCAATCATTTGCAGAAGATCAATCATACTCACACATAGGTAACCTAGTAACATAGATATTCTTATTGCCTAGATAATTTCTATGGAAACGGATTAAATAGATGTATACTTTATATACCATATATGTGTATATAGATATACAAATCTATATCAGTTTCATTGATTCCTATATATATATAATATACCATATGTTGGGGGATGGTTATTTATTCCTTTTTTTTCATTATACTCTTTTAGATCCCAGCCAATTAACTCCTCAAGAGCTCACAGAAACACAAAATCTAATGGAAGTGAAGGTATACCGTATTTGGACTATATTATCAGCATTTGAAGGTAACATGAGTTAATTATTTGATCTATTTATATACTCAATTATATTGTTAAAATTAGAATCTGCTGCTGGCTGTATATCGGATATGTTATTGCATGTGTCTGAAGGAAGTTATACTGAAGGTGTGAGAATGGCAGACTATTTTATCACTCAAGTAGATGTGTTATTCACAGCTATTGATGATCTTGCGAATAGATATTATAGCCAGTTGAATGAAAGGCTACAATATGATCGAGAATCAACTATGCTGTGTATGAAAGTGACCAATTTCTTCTCTTTATTATCCCAGACACAAGAAAGTGGACCAAGGAAAATTGGTATCACTCAGGAATTACTATCTTTGGTTACAGGATTAGCCCATTTCTTGAAGGTCCTGATTAGAATTGGTTTGACAGGCACATTAAGACTAGAGAAGAAGAACGACCCAAAAGCAACTGCTATCACCAACTTCCTCACTCATCTAATCACTATCGACAATAAGAAGAATAAATATGATAGCATTGACTATAATATTTCCTCTGATCTATGCCAGTCATGTAAACAAGTATGTGATGAAGCCTGCTTCAGATATCAATCCTACATATGGCACCATGCATGTTTCAAATGTTCAGAATGTCACACTCCCCTTCAGAATGAGTATAGAGAGGCTTATGGCCTGAATGACTCCATCCTCTGTAAGAAGTGCTGTAATGTGGAAGGATATTCACAAACTGTCGAATCTATTTCTAAGCTCAAACAGTCTTCTTTTCTCTTAAGATTGGAACTGAAGCGACTCTATGATACATTGAATGTACAAGGTAAAAAGTTACTTTTCATTATTATGTGTGTGTGTGTATATATACTCAGCTATTTCATGTAGATCCTATACTTACTTATGGTCATCCCAATGAACAGTACATGATACACCAACAAAGGCAACAACAGATGCAACAACAACAACAATTATTACAACAGAACACACTTCAACCTATACCTATTCCTAGGGAATCACCACGTAATGAGGAGACAACCGAATCCCTACAGATAAACGACATTAAACAAATGAGACCCACTCAAATGAACAGAAAAGTAACCAATTCTCATCGTATTGGTAAGCGATCTACTCTGATGGAAACACCCAGCCCCAATGCTGCATTTGTCTCCACCAATCCAGGCAGTAGACGTGAAAGTCTCTCGACTGACTATTCCAATAAGAGAATATCACAGTATGAGAATATGCTCTCAGGAGACAACCCTCAGATGACCATGGCCAATTCCCACTCACAAATGTATCAGAAGTACAATAAGTTTGTGAGTAAGTCCAAGAGCTATTATTTCGCCGAGTTAGGCCCATTGGACCATTTCATGCTGAAACATATAGCCGTTCTTTACTTGGAGGAAATACTGCATGATCAATTTACTATGGAAGAATTGACTGATCTGATCGACGATAAGAAGAATTCTACCTTATGGGGTAGATTCGTTATGAGCTTAAAGACGGGTGGAAATAAGAAATTACCCAAGCCCAAAGGTAATGCAGATATATATATAGGTATATAACTAGCTATCTAATCATCTTCTACTTCCTTAAATAGAGGGTACATTTGGAGTGCCCCTTGATATCTTAGTGGAGAAGAATGGCATTGAATCCAATTTAGGTGTGGGACCCTCCAGAATTATTAAGATACCAGCATTCATAGATGAGAGTTTATCAGTCATGAAGAAGATGGATATGACAGTAGAGGGTGTATTCAGAAAGAATGGTAATATTAGGAGACTGAAGGAACTAAGAGAGGAGATAGACAGAAATCCCAATGGAATCCAACTATCCAACGAAGGACCCATCCAGGTGGCTGCACTTGTCAAAAAGTTCCTTAGGGATTTACCTGATCCATTATTGACATTTAGGCTACATCGATTACTTATTGCTGCGCAAAGTAAGTGACTCTATTTGGATGTGATTTTGGCTTGTCTAAATATCCGTATTCCATTATAGAATTAGAATCAGAAGTGGAACGTAAACGTGTTACCCATTTAGCTTGTTGTTTACTACCTAAAGTGAATCGTGATACCATGGAGGTCCTGTTCTTATTTATGAAATGGGTGGCTCAGTTTGCCCATCTCGACAATAACACAGGTAATAAGATGGATACAGCCAACTTGGCTACAGTAATTGCACCCAATATATTGTACTCCAAGAGTAAAGATCCCCTGAATGATGAGTCATATTATGCTATTCAATGTATCACTATGTTATTGAAGTATCCAGAGGAATTTGCAACTGTTCCAGAAGATTTTGTTCCTTTACTGCAGAACCTAACGTATGCAGAAAGTGACATGGAAATGAATGTGAGACAAGTACTGAAGAAGTGTGAAGAAGTGGTGCAGAAGAACAAGCGAAGTGGATCCAACCATTCTGCTCTTTCGAAGCAGACATCTCCTGTCAATATTACAGCTTCTATTTTCCCGGATACTACTGAACAGACCTATTTGTCCTCTTCACCCCAAAAATACTCCTCATCTTATATGGAAGAGCCTGAATCCGCCTTAAGATCCTCATCCAATGGACACATGGCAATAAAGGAATTTGTCCAATAACATACATCACCCACTGTACTCCTCCTTTTTTTTATATATTCAACTATTATTATACATCTATATTTTACCCATCCCCCCCCACCACCCTTTTTTTTAATACAGACAAACCTTCATGTGTGTGAGCTTTTCTAGACTATAGAAATATGTCTTAAATTCTGACTGTAATATACCCATAATTCAATCATATAAAATATAGTGGAAGGTATTGTTTCTTTTTGATTCGCCTATTGAACGATGGTTTCATTCATATATAAGCTTCCCTGTATTCTAACAGCTATTGTGTTAGTGAACGCATCTATAAAGGGACTGGATCCCCAGAGTAAGTGTATCTATCAGTGTATTTACCACTACCTCTAACACTTATTTCTTATTGAAGTGGAATCACTCTACCAAGCTACTCCTGAAGGTACCTGGACATGCTTGGACAATTCCCAAGTCATACCTCATACAGCTATCAACGATGATTACTGTGATTGTGCTGATAGTTCAGATGAACCAGGTATAGATTCAAGTGGTTGACATATGTGTCAGTGTTCTCACTCTCTTTATAAAGGTACTTCGGCATGTCCCCAGTCCATGTTCTATTGTGTCAACGAAGGACATATTTCCGCGTACATAAAATCTTATGCTGTCAATGACGGTGTCTGTGATGAGGCATGTTGTGACGGAAGTGATGAGGATGGCAGTTTAGCTTCCTGTCCTAATCGCTGTAAGGAAGTAGGCGAGGTTTATCGCCGAGAACAAAGTGCACTCAAAAAATCCAACGAGGCAGGTATGGTTGCTAAGCAAAAGTTAATCGAGGATGCACTAAAGCAGCACAGTGCTTGGGAAGAAGAGAAGATAAAGCTTGAGGATGAGTTAGTGTTGAAGAAGTCAGATCTACTGAAGGCACAGCGTGAAGTGAACAAACTCGAATCGAATAAGGTGAAGCCTGATATACAAAAATGTCCATCAACTACCTTGGAAATAGCAGCATTAAGGCAGCATGTGTCTCAACTACAAAAGGAAGTAGAGACACTTACGACTATTCTCGGTGATATGAAGCGTGATCATAACCATAACTTCCATGATATGGCAGTAAAAAGTGCTATTTCTGGATATGACGAATTTGTACCACGTTATGCCAGAATCATTGCTAATATCGAGGAAGATTTGGCCATGATGGATGAAGAAAGAGAGTCGCATGAAAATGAAGAAGATGTAGCAGAAGATTCCTCTGAAGAAACCATTCAAGAAGATACTACCAACCAAGGTAAGTTTAATTATTCTATTTACATGGCTATATTCCTGTTAATCCTCTTAATTTCTTTAAGTGAAAGAAAAAGGTAAGCTAGAGAGTCTCCTTGACAAACTTGATTCAGTCATCCCAACTGTTCTTAAGAACGGCCTTCTGAATAATCAAAAATCCACCGATAAAGAGACCAAAGAATCAAATACATTAGAAGCAGGTTGCCTTTGGTTCTTAATTGTATGTTCTCATAGATGACTGATTAACCTTTCCCATATATTAATAGATCTTGAAACTGCCCGTCAATTGGTCACCAAAGTAGAATCAGAAATATCCAAACTGAATAGAGATCTGACTGTTATCAACAACAACTTGGAAGCAGACTATGGTGCTGATAATGTATGGATGAAGTTAAAAGACGTCTGCATCGAGAAGAATGAAGGAGAGTAAGTTGATGGCTGAATGTAATTATCGGACTATGTTCTCACTGTCTGAATTCAGGTATACTTATTCATTATGCTTCCTGGGAGATGCTTATCAGAAGAGCAACAAGGACAGCACTCGTACTCATTTAGGGTAAATCTCGGCTCATTGGATTGATGGAAATCTAACCCACTTTTTCATTAGTAAATTCGGCAAGTTCGTTGGTGACAGTGACAATATTTATTCTGTCCAAAGCTATCCCCGCGGTACTCGCTGTTGGAATGGCCCTGAAAGAAGTGTCAAAGCTAAATTTATCTGCGGTTCGAACAATGAGATTATTGAGGTGACAGAACCTGAGAAATGCGAGTATCATTATACAGTAAAGACTCCTGCTGTGTGTGTGGTAAACGAAGAACCTTTTGCAAATGCAAAGAAGGTTGTTCATGAAGAACTTTAGCAAGCTATAATAAATAAATAATACGTTTTTTATTTGATATGATATTCATATTAAATAAACCATTAAGAAAATTAATACAGCGTCTGTTTAGAATTACAAGTCATTTAGACTTAACAGTAATGATTCAGCAGTCATCTCCATATCATCCGTCTCTTTCTCTTTTCCCTTGTCTCTCTTTCTTCTGCTGCGCTGTCTTGAAGTACGTATTTCAACTTCACCTGCTCTCAACTTCTCCAACATGTTATCCATCATGCACCGCTCATTCTCATTATCTTCAGAGATATTGGTATCAATGCCTTTCACAGGTTGTCTCTTCTCCTTCTTAGCCATCTCAGCCTTCTCATGCTTAATTCTCAGACGTTCTTGCTTCTCTTCTTCTAGCTTCTTCTTCTTCTCCTCTTGTTCTTGTTTCAGCGTATGCTTCTCTTCAGCCACAAGTGCTTCCTATTGTTTAATAAAAATATGAGCTTATGGGAGAATAAATAGATCAACTCATATGTACCTTCCAGAGTACAAAGAAATTGGCAAAGATGTTATAGAAATCATCAGGTCGCATGATTTCAGGATTCTCACCATAAAATCTTACTATATCCTTCCATTTAACATCTGTGTTTCTATAAAGGGTGTCTAGATCCTGGAACCTGTCGTTAGCCTTTTCATAGAATTCGTTCATGACAACAGCAAAAGCATCGCCTTCTTCAAGTTCAACATCTTCAGGTTGCCATTTTGTACCTAACTCCACCTGCAATGACCTGAGACCTGTTCTCATTTCAACATACTGCTGTTGAATATCATTGTAAGAAGCCATAACTTGGAAATAGAGACTAATTAGAATAAAACAAATCACACATCCTGCAATTACTTACTTCGAGCAGCTTGAGGGGCTTGCTTGATTTCATCCATGAAAGTCATCATTTCAGGGAATTTACGGCGAACAATACCGGCTACAACATGTAGTAAGGTCAGACTGGTCACATTGGATGCTTTGGTATCAGCCAGCTAGTAAATAATGTAAGAAGTGTGCTAATACCTATTGTATTCTACTACTTACTTTGGTGATACTGGTGATACGCATACCGAAAGCACCACCTTGCATACTGGAGGCATTCATGAAATTACCCACTACCAAAATAAGCTAATACATAAAATCAGTAACATTGATAGCATTCTTATTAGTGAAATTTACACAGAGCAGTTTCTTCAAGTGCTTCGAGTCCTTCAAGGCATCAGTGACATCTACAACAATCGACAGATTCTAGAGTATTTTCAATCAGTATAGGATATCAGTTTTACTTCATGGCTCTTATTTACCGTTTCTAGTTGCTCCAGTCTTTCCCAGAATTGTAATCTGAAAAGCATAGATCTGATACGTTCTTCATATCGGTACATTCTGTACATCTAGCATCAGAAAATGAAGATCAGTGAATTTTATCTCACACAGATTAAAATCATTCATACTTCAACAGTGAACTGTTCAGGTATATCCAGTTCTGGGATACGGTCCAAATCTTTCAGGTACTTCTCCACTTCAAACATTTCATTCTTGTCTGCGAAAAAGGTAATAAGATTGGACAAGAATGTTTCTGAACATAACTCATCGTCTACTCCCATTATATGAAGGCGAGTTTCTGTAAATGACTCAAAAACCTTGCAGCGAGGTAAAACAGATAGATCTGAGAATGTATGGTTAGTGTTATTCAAAGGTTAATAAGTCAGAATTACTTACTGATACTGTAACTCTTATTCTTCACAAGGAATTTGATAGCATCCTTCTTCTCTTCCACTTTAGCCTTCTGTCTATTCTGGAAGAAGAGATTCACTTTAGCTGGGAATAGAGTTTCAATCTTCTCAAATGCACCAGAGTCATTCAAATCATCTTCTATTTTATTCTCATCAATATCTTCCAGCTGCCAAATGGTTTTGTTGATTTGTCTAGAGTCCAGTTTCTGCCATTGTAAATTCTTCAATTTTGTTTGAGGATAGTGTCTCAACATCTTACGTGGTGGCCCAGTTGGGACAGCAGGAAGGATAGGTCCACGGGGTGCACCGGGTGGGGGTGGGGGAGGAGGAATGCCGCCAACGCCTGGAGCTAATTAAAAGAATAAATAAAAATTGAAAGTTGTACGGCCAATTCACTTACGAGGTGGCGGAGGAGGAATGCCGAAACCACCTGGGGCTATATATTAAATGGAAAGTGTAAGTGAACATATAGCATGGTTTGTTACTCTATCATTCTTACCAGGTGGAGGAGGAGGAATACCGAAGCCACTTCCTGGTGCTAAAAAGTAAAAGAAGAATAAGCTATCCGCAAACAAAATTCATATTTCACTTCATAATGCTTACGTGGTGGGGGAGGAGGAGGTGTACCAGAACCTGGAGCTAATCAATCGTATATATAAGATTATGCTTTACCCATAATATTATAATCACAAAATGACTTACGTGGGGGAGGTGGAGGCGGGATCATACCAGATCCTGGAGCTGTTAAACAACAAGAATGTAAGTATATATAAAATAGATTGTATGATAGGCTACTTACGTGGTGGAGGTGGAGGTGGGAACATACCAGATCCTGGAGCTGTTAGACATCAAGAGTGTAAGTATACTTAAAATAGATGGTATGACAGGTTACTTACGTGGTGGTGGAGGGGGAGGAGGTAACATATCAGATCCTGGGGCTATTGAACAAAGAATGTGTAAATATATATAACTAGTAAATAATTCGACAGGATACTTACGTGGAGGAGGAGGTGGAGGAGGAGGTGGGAACATATCAGATCCTGGGGCTATTGAACAAAGAATGTGTAAATATATATAACTAGTAAATAATTCGACAGGATACTTACGTGGAGGTGGTGGTGGTGGTGGAGGTGGGAACATATCAGATCCTGGAGCTGTTTTACAATAAGAGTGTAAATATAGAAAAAAAGAAGACATGGCAGGCTACTTACGTGGAGGAGGAGGCGGTGGAGGTGGGGGAAACATATCAGATGTGCCTGGTGCTATTATATTAGAGTTATTAATAATCATGATATAAGCGCTATTATAAAAGGCTTACGTGGTGGTGGAGGTGGTGGTGAGGGATCATCTATAGTAGAATAAGAAGCTGAACAAATGAATATTACATTGTTTTTAGCACTTACCCATGGATGGTGCGGAATCAATATTGGATTCTCCTACAAAACAGACGCGTTATTTATCACGGAAATGGTAATGAAATGAATAGTCTTTTTTTACCTTGATTATCATTAGAATTTTCGCCTACATAAAATAAATAAATTGAATACTTCGCACAATACCCTTTTGTAATAACTCTTTACCTGAATCATTAGAAGTATTATTGCCAGCGTTCGATTTTTTAGATAATGCAGAACTGGCAGCCAATCTTCCAGCTATCTTCCATTTATCGCCTACAACAATGGGTGCTACTGATATAGGTGCATCTCCAGGAAGATGTTGTGCTAATCCAGTCTTCTCTTCCATTTGATGTTGAAGCATAGCAATGACAGCCTTTGACTGCTTATTAAGTGCACGTAAGGATGCGTTCTCCAGTTTATAATTATGATATTCAACCAATTCAGGGTTCTGTTGCTTGAAGGTGGCTATTTCTTCTTTCAAGTTTTTATTTTCATTAGAAAGTTTCAATGCCAACTCTCTATCCTCCTCTGCTGATTTGGCCAATTCTTGTAATCGATCAAGTTCATTGAATCTACCAACCATAGTGCCTACAGAGATACCCATTGCCGAGGTTGCCAATTCACCCACTGTGACATTGTCTCTTCTGTCCATTACAATGTTGGTAATGATTTCACTAATAGCTTGATGATAATGTGTTCTAATGTTAACAGTAAGTATCCCTCTATCCTTAATCGTTATAAACAATTACTTTCTGTCTGCATCTCCTTTGATCAATAGTATACTTCTCAGTGTTTGAAGGAAACAGTCGTAAGCATTAGGTGCATCAGCAAGGCTCTCCAATATCAAATCCAGTAATTCATGTGGTTGTGATACTTCACTGTACATGGATATTTCATCTCCAAATGCCTCATCAAGATCTGCTTCTGCTCTCTTTCTGTAAGTAGCTATTTGTTCTAATACTCCATTATCATCTAGTCTTTCTAATTTGTCAAACAATCTCTCTAATCCAGAAGCCTTGAATTGATTACGGATGTGAATACGATCACTTACATCATTTGGTATATATGCAATTGCATTGATTAAGCTGAGAGAAGATATCTAAATGGATAATTAGTAAAGTTATTATATAGTATATCTGGCCTACTTACAGCATAATCAGTGATATGGCTATCAGGAGGAACATAGACACCCAGTCGATGGTTGTCATCTAAAGTTCCCACATAATTAGGCTTATGTCTATTTTCCAAAGTACTCTCAAAGTCTTTCAGCCATGAATCAAATACTCGAAGATCTTGCTTATGTTGACGCAGTAATTCAAATCCTTGCATCACAATATTGTGTCCAACAGGCACATCACAGTGACACATGAACAGAAGCATATCGCAGACTAATTTTCTGGTTTGCCACTGTGGACATAGCAAAGAGAATACCAGAGAATGGATATATTCTGGATTCAGGATGGCTTCTCGGGCACCACACTGCAAAAAGATGGTACTTAGTTATCCGATTATATTCACAATCACACTTACTTACTCTGGCGTTCACCAGCACTTTAATACACTTGACAAGTTCTATTTCTAATTCTAGTATCTGTCCTTTCCTACTCAATGTCATTCAGTATCCAATAATCACCCTACCATATGTCCTTTGTTTTACCTCTCTGGTTTCTTATTAAGGAAAAACAATCCATTAGATAATACACGGAATCCTTGTAAATCAATAAAACGAATCACCCAACTAAATTACAATCAATGTGAGTCAGCAATAGTATCCAAACTCTGTTCTCGTATCTTACTCTAATGGACGTGTTCTCAAACTGACTTCCAGATTGCCAGCAACAACAGGTGTCACTGCTCTCAAGTCGGCTTCCATGAACTTTCTGATATAGAATTCAGGGGAATTTCTATCTGATCCAACATCATAAGCAGCAGCGTTGGGTACGCCTGCAGCCGGTGCTGGGGTGTTCAAAGAGACTCTTCTTCCTATTGGTGCGAAACTTGCTCTGTGTGAATGTCGGTCCTTTGTTGCGGATATCATATCACCGGCCATATCTGAGATTACATTAAAGAGTGGCGGAGAAGTCGAACCATCCTCAGTATCTTCATCATTATTTCTACCTGAAACAACCAGTTCTGCACGACGATCCTGAACGATCATTTCCCATTTCTTCTTATAAGATAGACTTCCTTTTAGTGCTGTTCTCGTGATATCATCAATAGCTCTTCTTGCCTGTACTTAAACAGGTCAGTGTCTGATTATTCTCTTTCACCCTTTTTATACATTACCAACATTTGATCAAACAGATCATCAATCTTACTATCATTTGCAGGCATGTCTTCATAAATACCCTCTGATGCACCCTGACTACGTCTTGATGATCCATCCAAGGAAGTGCGAGGTGGTGTGCCACTTTTGCCTGCGCCATATTTCCTTCTGCCGAAACTTCCAAAAAAATCAGGCATTATAATATGGTTGTTATTGTGTTGGTTTCTATTGAATTTACTAAACTAAAAATTATCTGTTATTTATTATATGAATAGTGAAAGAGAAGGGAGAGAAGACTGGGTTGAACGATAATAAATAAGAAGGGCTCATGATGTTAATTACTGAGAAGCATGTGACTGTTGAGCGAAGTACGCTATTGTCCAAAAAGGGTAATTATCGTTTGTTTAACTAAGCAATGAGCTTCATTTGAGCGGACAATTGGAGGTTAGGTACATGAAAACAATGGGATATATTATCACATCATTTCTTTATTGAAAGCAGGTTATATCATGGTGTGCAATAATAAATACTACTACAAGCGCAGTATATTACTTAAAGATACTGCATGGATGGTGAACAAATTGCTGTTTCCAAGGTGATTGATTTCTATAGTAAATTGTTGTTTCCAAGGTGATTTAGGTCCTTGATAATTTACTGTATCCATGGTGATTAAACCCTTTATTATCTACACTGTTTTCTTCCTTTGACTAAAGCCTATTTCTCTATGGATATCCATCTCATTAAAGAAGATCGCTTGTAACACATCATTATTGATTCCCTTTTTATGAGTGCTACAACCTCATATTATTAGTGAAACATGACACGACGAGAATAATATGAAAATGCTATCACAGTGAATATTGTATTCACTATCTCTTCTTTATATCTATTTGTTATTATTAGATATGAGTAACGCATTGAAAAGAGCGAGTACATTATATCAACAAGTAAAAGGCCCCAAATGGAAACGAGAGTTGGTGGCTGATCACAAATTTGATTTTATTGATGTGGATGAGTTCAGAGTTACTGGTTTCATAATGACAGTAAGATACTTTCTATTGATTTGTGGAATAATTATATCTGCCCTTATCTATTGTGCTGACTTATGGTCTGCAGGCACTCTTCTGATCTATGATGTAAATGATAAATCAAGTCAGTAGACAGGATGCTAATATATTCTGTTAATAATAGCATTGGTCACTCTCAGTCGAACCTAAGATTCCATTCAGTATCAGTAAATGGATATACGTTGGATGTATTGCCCTATCTTTTATTCTGCTGGCATGGGAAATTAGAAAAACAAGAAGTGTAATGGCATCCAACGATATATCATTGGCAGTTACCAATCCACTTGCTTATAGAACATACTCTGCTAAGAATTATTCTTATTTTTGTCTGTTGAGAACCGTAAAGGCATCAACTAAATGGAGTGATGTGATTATATTCCATGTATTCTACACATTAAAAGGCAAGGAGGAGCTATTCTATGTTCTATTCTATACACTCATATTATTCAAACAGGCTGGAAAAAGATAATTGTTGCTCAAGCACCAAGACAAATAATTGCTGGTATCACTGTATACGCTTTATTACAAACAGCGTGGACTAATGACCAAGGTAACATATTCATATATTATTAGATTCACATCATGATAATCCAATATACTTATATGCACTTAATGATTACACAGGTAAATTTGAACTCTCTACTAACATGTCTGCCTATGGAAATGATTGGCCCCAAAGATTAGCGTTGATTTCCATGAGTTTCACATGTATTCTATGGATTATATCTGCTATTTCTATTCTGATTGCATTAATACTGTATATACCTGTTTTATGCCAGATACAGGGAAATCTGAAAGAATATTGCTGCCATAAAATAGACAAAAGGTAAGAATGACACTGCAGATCACCAATGAGATGATTAAACATTAGAATTCAGAATTGATGAGTTATTGAAAAAGCAGCAGCAGAAGAGACTCAAAGAAAAGAACGAAGGATTCAACCAATCAGTTAAAAAAAAGAAATCCGTTAAAAATCTAGATCAGAAAGAGTCACCCAACAGCTACAAACCCACTCTTCCTGTCATTCAGGATGTTGATTTATACTGGAACAATAACTACCCTAACAGGACATTGGCCACCATGGAATCTTCTTATTCTCTTAATTATTCTTCTGCACCCAACAGAATAGTAGACCCCAACTTCTCCTACTCTCATTCTGAGTTCCATCATAATACACCAGTTGTGGAATCAGCAATTGTCCAACCACCTGAAACGAGCTATCAAAGTTATCAAAAGAGTACTGTCAACTATTATTACAACACTCCTCAAAAGAGCATGGGTAATACTTATGGGTCATCTACTGATTTTGATAGCACCAGTAACAACTCACCAACAATTACTGCTGCCAGTACCCATTATAAAACTACAGAGTCCTTTACTAGTAATCAAGATCAATACAACTCTAAATATGGAATGAATGCTACATACAGGGAAAATACTTATACTACGAACTATCAAGGAAACATCAATGAAAACTCAGCCTATTCACACCCTACCACAACCCCTTCTCTTTCTCATACCCAGCCTGACTATACAAATAGACAACCTGATCTGACTACCGATGATATCTATGATAGTTACCTATCAGATAATCCAACCAGTGCCACTAACCAAAGATATAATTATATGTAACACATTCAGTAATAAATAGTAGTTTTATTCATTCATATCACCTAAAATGTCATGTCTATGACCTGGCACCTTGAGAATCTCGTTCTTTTCACTGATATAATGAGGATTAAATTTCTTCAATAGCATGAGTATATCAGGATAGACTATTTTCTCAACCCCTTCAGCCCATAAGAAATCCAAATGCTCCCATTTCTCAATAGACTTGACATAGGCTAATGGAGAAGGAAGATCGGCAGCCAGTACATGGAAATCAACCAGGGAATCAGAACAGCCATAGAAGATAGCTATAGGTGCTGTAATCTGTAACGTAGGGAATCGAGGTGGAATATGATCTGCTACTGCATTTACTGTGTGGTAAGGTAATCTGCTGGGTAACTCATCATACATTTGAAATTGACCTGTTCTTATGATTTGAAACCAATGCTAGAAAGCTAATATCAACATATTGTTTTCAATTTTAAGTAATATTTACTCACTTACCACTAAGGATTTCACACTAGTCAGACTATAGAGATGCTGATAGCTCACTATCTTTTGATTGAGAGACATATTCTGCCCTCTCCATCCAAACAAGAAATTGACACTAGCATCGATCAATTTTACAAATAGAGGAGGACTGATAATACGCTGCCAGAATAAAGCTAGTTTGAGAGGTGTTTTCCTACCAAACATCAAGTAGATGACGCTGGGAGTTGCCTTCACAAATGCATCAATCAATGGATGTTGGAGTCCTTTAGGTGTGGTTGCAGGTGCCATCGCGATAAACAAGTTGATTTTTCTGTTTAAATCAGGATTAATAGATAATCCAGCGAAGGCCTGTGCTGTTCCTTGAGAGAATCCAATGTAGGTCAAGCTAGCTGCACCTGTTTCTGCCAATATATACTAAGTAGACAGAAATGATGAATATCTTCCGAATATTTCTGATGGTTTGATTCTTACATCCACTGTATCAGGTAAGTCTCTCATAGCAAATTCATTAATAGAGAAATCCCAAAACTTCTGTTGCCGAGGATTGAGCCGCATATGATATTGAGAATATTTGTTTCCACGTGCATTGCCAAGCCAAACATCATACCCCTTCTGTGCGAGAATATAGGGCAGATTGTTGTACTCCTCGATATTACACACCCATACCTCAGAAGACATGAGGAATCCATGATAAAGCAAGACAACTGGTTTTCCTGTATAGCTCGGATCTCTAGGCATAGTAGAGTGGAACTGGTTCAGATTATCGACCACCTCTATTCCCTTTTGAGGTTTATGTATTTCACTTTTCTGATCAACATATTCATAGTCAGATTTGATATGCGGTATGCGGTGGACACATAATAGATATTCATCCATAGTGCATACGATATGCTGCTCACAACGATACTTCTTCCTATTGAATATTAGAAGTAATCCCATTGAAACGTATAGTTGGCATTTACCAGTGTTTAACCATCCTTTCAAAGTTTTCTGCCTGTTCAAGAGGGCTTACGTGGGGCTCTGGGTCTATGTGATAGAGAAAAGGGAAAGCTCTGAAGGAATTTATGTATTAGTCTACAAGTATGTGGATAAACAGTGTTTTTCTATTGTCCAGCTTACAGTGCTATTGCTTTGTTGATCAGTCGAATGAGGAATCGGGGCATCACTGTCACTATCACGCGGATAATACTTTCGAAAAAGAAGAAAATGATAGTAAACAGTAGACTGTATACAGTAAGGAGAATAATGCCTTTAGTTTCATTATATATGTGCTCAATATACTCTTGGTTTACCCTTGATAGTCTCTGAAAGTGAGACGGTCCAATATCGGTATTTTTATTGACATTTTATGTGTGAATAAGCGGGAAGAAAGAAAGATGGAAATGTGATGAATGACAGTATAAGCATATTATTTGTTCAGTAACACAAGTCATTTGGAATGAGATAACCTACGCTTAGTCAAGCATAATAACATACTAGTGAATGTTAAAAAAATAGTGCATGTTTTATTATATATACACTTTATTACGCTAAAATATAAGTGACGATGGGAAAGGTGTAGTCTACAGCTATGGTTTCCTAATAAAGAAAGTATTACCCGATAGGCCATCCTTCTTCATCTATAGGAATTATTTCTTCATCTTCAAATGTATTCAGTACTTTCAAATATCGAGCATCGTCCATAGGCACATTCAGCCATCTCTTTGATGCCTTTTCTTCCACTATCTTCAGTCTTCTGTTGAGATCTTCCTCTGTCAGCTCCCCCCAGTCAATAATATTCAATGGGTCAACCTCTTTGTCAATTTCCTCCTCCTCCTCATCCTTCCAGACATTCGCCTTCTCCGTGTTGATAGGCACATCCCATCCATCTTCAGGCACTTGTACTTTCTTCTGCTCCTTTTTCTTCTGTTCTTCAAATTCTCTCTGGAGTTCCTCCATATAGAGCTTATTGATTTCATAGGTCAGCTGTTCCTGTGATAAAGGTGAATGGGGTATGTTGGGTATCGGGGTGGCTGCATTCCATTCATGGTCAGCAGTAGATTCATCTTCTTCATCTTCCTCATCTTCTTCATTGGATGAGTAAACTTCACTCTCAAGCCATTCGTTATAATGTTCCTTGAAGTGTGAATCCAATTGAATATCATTAATCATGAAAGGTGAAGTAATTGAATAGTCTGGTAATCGGTAGTGATTAATATCATCACTGGTCAGGCTGAAACTTTTTCTGTCATGGAATAATATACTATCGGGTCCGTTGATATCATCCATAGTTGGCATTATGCTGGGCACATACCATTGTCCATTGTATAGTCTTGTCAATATCCTGAGATTCACCTCCTTCATCTAGTGGTAATAAACAGGTTAGTGCTATATCATACTATATTACATTCTACAATAACTTACAGCTGCTTCTTCAATGTCTATACTTCCTTCAGCACTAGATAACCAGTTATCATCCAGTTTTGTCATACAATTAGAATATATGGCAGAAATGGTTTTCATATTGGCTGATATAGGATTTATATTAGAACAAGAAATAAATATGATATAATCCATACTTACAAGCTCTCCATTTTCTACCCATAAAATATATCTGATTCCTCAGATTCTTCAACACATACAGGTCAATTACTGGATGACCCACTTTCAACAGCTTCTTAAGAATAGCCTATGGATTCAACATGAGCTATCGCCCTCCTCCTATAAGACATACCACTTACCGATGATTTATATTGAACTAACAACATAATTCTATGTGTCTTTCCCTTTGTAAGCATCTGTAGTATTCTGAGTAAATTTATAGGCCAGCATAAATTTCGTTGATTTGTATAGGGCTTATCATCCTCTCCTTCCTCCTCCTCATAGTGCTGAACATAGCCAAAGAAACTATGGGCGATATTGAATAAATGTTCACATTGAAAAAAAAGTAACCATTTACCTTTGCGTGTCATCATCTGATTTCTTACATGCCAATAATGCTACTTCCTGCAAACCAAGTAGCTTTAAAATGAGTAACATGCATCCTGAATCCACCAAAATTTGAGATAGATATTCAAACTTCAACACATCTATATACATGTATATATCAGTATATAGTATATCACTGTATCTGTGTAAATATAATTACGAGACAATTTGAACCATTTCAATAATAAGAGGATAATGGACGATACAGCCTTAGATATAGTCTCTCTGTTACGAGTGATGTTGATATCCTCCAATATTTCAGCCTCTTTATCTTTCCCAATTGACACAGTAGACAATAACAGTTTCAATGCAACCACCACTATACTCTGGAAGTTAGGTGCTATAGTAGACTAAATAGAATGTGTCAATTACACTGTTTAAACAAAAAAAACAGGCGTATTCTTACATATAAATGGTCAATGACCTCCATCTTCTGTCTGTCTTCCTCTTCTAACAATAGATTCTCCTCATCTCTTTTTATTGCTTTATCCAATAACTCCCACCTATGAATGGCCTTTTCTCTTTCTTTGATTAATTGATAATCTCCCACTGAAATATACAAATGTTCTAACCAGACAGAATTGGCCACTGTTAAACTATAGGGTGCATTCATACTGGTCTCACTCAGAGTGGAATGGATGTCTCCATTCATAGATCTGCTGCTGTTGTTGCTTCTGCTGACTGGTGCTTGTTGATTTTTAGACGGGAAAAGTGTCTGATAAGGTAAATCAATCTCCTTTGATGCCTTGGATACACCCATAGCAGTTGATAATTTGTGAGATGCAGTAACAGTGATTGGATTCGATATCGTCTTTGGTAGTGGAATGGGTGTATAAGTGGGATATCTTTCTTGTATCGTATGATAGAAGCTCATTATATCCTCAGGTGATGCTTTCACTTGTGCATCTATAGAGTATGTATGAGTACAATACATATGGTTAATAATGCAGATGATACCTACTCTTGTTTTTGATGATGGGCAATTGAAGTGCTTTTCTTATTTCCACCTTCAAGTGATCCCTACTGGAACCAGTGTTCTCCAATGTAGCTATCAATACCTTATGGAGACATAATACCAACTATATATTGTATGAGTAATAAGTACTTTTGGAGAGTATGCCATTACCTTCTTCAACAGAAATGGCTTTGTAAGGTGTTCTCTCAATCTGACAAGCATATCAAATAGGAATTCAGATAGTTGATATTCTGCTATAGTGAATCCATCGTTATGAAGTCTATTATGATCTACCACTGTGTACAATATAGTCAAAAGTAACTCAATCTCCATGCATACTTTGTCTAATAACTGACTGATAATAGTGTAAGGTTGAATGTAATATGCATTTTATAGATTGAATACCTTGATAACGATTCAATCTGATAACTTGTTCTGCTGAGTGATTCTTTCAATATAGATATTATGCCCATGTCATAGAGTAATTTATTGTTGTAGTGAATATTCTGTATGTGTTCCTGGTGATGATCACCCATGAATTCACCATAATTGCCTGTCAATAAAAGAGTGAGATGAGAGTAAAGAGAAATGGTTGTTTGAGTCTTACCTAATGCAATATAGGCCATTATCTGTGCTGCACTATGTCTCTGTTCATCATTGACCACTTCAAAGTCATCTAGTGCCTGCTGTATATATTCCTTTCTCTCAATATGTGTACTCTCTGTCCATACTAAAGTAACAATCAATTAATATAGTGTGAATAGAAAGTGTTGACTGTTATGTTTACACTTGAAAGACTTCCTGTACTGTATCTCATATAAGGGCATATCATTCTTTACTTCTGCATAAGACAGAAATTCATCAATACCTGCCTCGAAACACTCTTGTTTATAGTAATCATAGAATATATGCTGTTTCTATAGACAAATATAGAGTGTTAATAGGAAAGATAAAGATAGACTGTAGTGCTGTACATTAATATCTTTCTTGTTCATTAGGTATTTCAGCTGTTTAGGTTCAATTGGCTGTGGTTCCTCTGTCATAGTGGAAGGTGAACAATCCTACAGTGGGAAAAGGAACATTGGAATGCGCAATCACCAAGTAACGCGCTTACAAAAATATATTGAATTAAAAAAAATAAAAAAAATCTTTTGTTCCCTTCTTTTCTGTCCACCCTTATCTAAGTATGAACAACACACTGCTCGAGGACAACCCCATGATGGGCATCATGGAGGGCATAAAGACCTGTAATATATAGACACAATAACACCATATAAGAGTAGTCAATTAAACATTGTTTATTCTTATAGTAACAGTGCCTGACAACTCCTATTTATTCACTCATTATATAAAACATGGAAGACTCTATTTTGTAGAACAAAAGATATTCATAGAGAATGATATAAACATAACACATCGTAAATATCAACAAACAAGTGTGTAGTACTATAGACTGAATTATCCTATAGAAATAATGGCATTTAGACAGCTAAGAACGGAGATAGAGCGCTCACATCATGTATTCAGTAACAGAGACGCAGTAGACATACCCCCTCAATTCAACTCATTAATAGCTGCTCTTACACAGGATAGGTGAGTGTGTGGAACAGACAGTGAATATGGATCTAATAACATCTATGCAGTGATGAACCCCTTGATATACTTGTTAGTCGTATCAACAATATACTATCACCGTTTATTCGACATGAAGAGAGTAAGTTGAAACAATACAGTGTGGATAGTGACTGATATATTACGAATATTAGTGTGTCAGAAATTTATAAAAGGGATATCAACAGTCATACAGAGAGTAGCCATGCCCATTTGTTATGGATTGGATGATATTATCTTTTCCACCTTACAAATCAATCCACGGGTAATTAACAGTATCAACACATGAGTAACCCTCTTACGCCCTATTGTATAGAATAAACACCATTTTACCATTGTACGGTGGGAAGTCAATGATATCAACTATCTTCCTAGTAATGTTCAACCAGTGATAACACAGCGAAGAATAAATAGAGTAGAGGTAATCAATACACCTATACTGTTAGCATTCATTAACGTTACACCTGCAGATGTCCAAACACTTCAGCCTACTTGTCACAAGTCTACCACGACATGAACAAGAAGCCCTTTTACTAGGCACAGAAACTGTAAATATAATGGAAAGTGTATACTCACTCATTATTAGATATTTGATCTAATGAATACAAACAGGCGAATGCAATGGAAAATGCCTCAAGGAAGAAGATCGAAGAAGAGAAGAAGAAGGAAGAGTTGAAGAGGATGGAGGAGAAAGTGAAAAGAGAAGAAGAAAGGAAGAGGAAGGAAGAAGAGAAGAGGAGGAAAGAGGAGGAAAAAGCAAAGAGAGATGAGGATAAAGTGAAAAGGGAGGAAGAAAGGAGGAAGAGGGAAGAAGAGAGGAGGTTAAAGGAAGAAGAAAGGAAGAAACTGAAGGAGGATGAGAGGAGACTGAAGGAAGAGAAGAAGAAGAAGGAACATGTAAGTTGGTTATGACACCATTAGACAATCACTCACACCCTTTATAGTCTCAATTACTGCTCACTTCACTCTTCAGTAAATCACCAGCAGAGAATAAATCAACGCATCAATCCCATCTTGTTGAAATATCACATGATAGCTCACCGTTATTCCCCCCATTCTTTGTTAAAGAGAATATCACACTTTACGGACCATCACTCTATAACACCAATGACACCACTTTCATCAATACACTCAAATCATATCAATGTACAAACAACAGACCACCAATAGACAAACAAGCATTTTTGTCCGAGTTAAGAAAAGAATCAAAAAAGAAGAGAGGGGTGCAGATTCAACTGGATGTGAGGACACTTCTACTTCCTGGATCAGCTGATATCCTTCATGTTCCCAATGTTAAATTAGCACTGCGTATGAAATTACTACAATTTGCTGAAGATGTGAGACCTGCTTATTATGGAACGATCACACGGAAGAGTAATAGTATATCAGCTACAGATCCTTTTGCGAAGGATTCAGATCTCATTGACTACGATATGGATAGTGAGGCAGAATGGGAGCCAGAGGGTGAAGGCGAGGATATTCACAGTGGAGATGAGGATGAGGATGATACTGCCATTGAGCTGGATAATTCAGAAGATGTATGTATTCATTCAGTAGAATTGACTATGGTTAACCTCTTTTATTAGGCTGGGTGGCTGGTTCCTGAAGGATACCTGTCTGAAAATGAAGGAGGAGAGGACAATGACGGTAGAAAGATACACAGAAAAAACTCCTCAACAAAGAGAACCTTCATCAGGAAGATAGTGCTGGGTCCTTATTTCGAAGGAGAATCAGAGGGTGGTGAAGCAATGAAGCCATTTGAGGCACAATTCTTCTTGGGTAAAAAGAACATGAATGGGAAAGAAATTCTCTCTATTTATACTATTTCATTGATAGATGATATGCAGGAAGCATATGATCCATTCAAGAAAGATGTTGTAATTAAAACACCATGCTCAGTTGCTGCTCCTGTCATCAATGTAAGCAAGAGCGAGTTTACAGAAGTGCACACGAATGCACTGATTGATGTAAGATAAAGACCGATTGTGTATGAAATCACACTTACCCTTCTATCTAGTTAATCAATGTGAAGCCATCAGACTCGATTCCCCATTTACTAACTGAAGCAAAGTCTAATATGTAAATACACCTGACATGAATCTATTCTTGTACTCATACTCTCTTCATAGGTTATTACAAAACATATCCAAAAGACAGTTAGAAGCCAAGATAAAAAATATAGCAGTGAAGGAGAAGAGAGGAGCAGATACCGTAAGTGGTAATAGACACCGATAAATCAATATTAACTAATTTATTCATGTAGAGATCTGCCTGGTATGTCAAAGAACCAAATTCATCTTAAAAATACTATAAAATAAAGTTATGTTAGTTTTCTTACTCTGTACCTATTGGATTCTCTTTTTCATAAATGCCTTGAATAGCGTACTTACCAAACTAGCGGCAAACACAATATCACGTTTGATATCCTGTTCAGCCTGTTCCATTTTCTTATATAAACTAGTATCACCCACCATACGAGCAGCACTCATTACTTCTCGACATGTTTCATCCAGACGACTAATACATCTCACAATCGATCCTTCCAACACATCTGTCAAATCAGTAATATGCTTGAATGGCTATTATCAAACAGATTAGATCATGCATATTCATCCCTATCTTTTCTTACCAATCCTCTTGCCCACTCATAGACAACCTCCACCAAACTAAATTTGAATCCATTCACATAATCTTCCACGGAAATAGCTAGGCCACAATCAGCTTGTAACTGGGCTATCTTACGTGCATAAGTCAATATCACTTCTTTGCCCTTCAGCAGTTTAGGTGTCAATCGTGGTTCACTGGCATTACGCTCTTGGAATACAAAGCAAGACAATAGAGCCACGACTTCTGCTGGCTCATAATCAGCAAATACATTATCCAATACTAATTCAGTCAACAGTATCTCATCCGCTGAATTAACCTCACATGCTACTCGTCCCTTGAGCTGTACTGTTCCTTGCTCATCGATATAGTTCAATCGTTTTAACACCTCTATTCTTTGATTATAGTCAGGAAGTAGTTCAAGATTCTGGTCGGAGATAGTCATATTAAGCATATCGATTTGATTTGAAATTCTTTTATGTGCATGAATAAGACCATACTATGGTACATGTTAATAAACAAGTTTTAATAAACATTCTGAGTACTTACATGTTCATTTAATTCTGGGCATTTGGTACAGTGGAATTCATTACGCAGACGCTTCATTAGATCGGTCTTGGAGCGCACCATCTCCTGAAATTCCATGTCTTTGATCTTTCCCCAGTCATATTCATATAATGCATTTTTCTTGATATCCGCACAGAAGGATTCAAGTTCTTGGCTGATTCTGATGCTTTCTACAGAGTCATGACCCGTGATGACTGCTTCTAAATCGAGTCTGATGGCATGTCTGGTTACTAACAATATATCAGGTGCAGAAATGGTTATCATCTCTGATTTGCTCTCCCCTGGCTCAGGAGTACAGATGGAGGTGATAGGGAGAGGAACGATCTCATCAAGATTGGCACTACTGGCTATACTGAAATCTTTGGGTAGTAATACCAAACATAAGAAAGATTTGTGTGTACTATTGGCTGAAGTAGGTTGAGGTTTTAGAATGATGGCTGGGGTATTACGATAGACATTTGTGTTGATTATAACAAATCGACCTGTGTTCAATACTTTGTTGCCTACAGGAATCGAACTGATATATTGGGTCATCATATTACGATTTAGCTGCAATACTTCCCCACTCAGATCATAGAATCTTTCGATATCAGGTTCACAAATGGCACAGTCTAATTTACGGAGGGCACTACGTTTTTGCTCATTTTCATCAACTAATCGCTTGGTGTCGGGTAACAGTTTCTGAGTACTGTTCTCTGAGAAACTTCTTTTAATCATCTCTTCCACCTTGAGTGCTTCGACTCGTAGTAAATTAAGAATCATGTTATAGGTCAATCTAAACTGAGACTCTAGCTTGGTAGGTTTACCCAGGAGCATGGTCGAAAGAGTACCTGTATTTGGGGGCTCATCTCCATTGACAGCAAGAATAACAACACCTGTGCTGTCTAACCCACGTCTACCAGCACGACCTGACATCTGAGTATATTCACCAGGTAATAGATCACGGAAACTTCTTCCATCATGCTTACGGATACCAGAAAAGACAACGCATCGAGCAGGCATATTAACACCCATAGCAAATGTTTCAGTAGCAAACAGCACTTTGACTAGGCCGCGTGAAAAGAGAATCTCAACCATTTCCTTGATGATAGGCAAAAGACCACCATGATGAACAGCAATGCCACGAGAAAGTAAGTCTCTCATTCTTAATATCTGTGGTAACTGTTTATCTGTTCCTCGAAGCCTGACCAAACTACGTTCGATAAACACATGAATCTCACTTTTCTCCAGACTAGTACAGAGATCAGTCTTGGAGAGGCCCGTGGCATAGTTTTCACATTGCTTCTTGGAAAATGTGAAGACGACAACGGGTAAAAGGCTTTTTTCCCTCAACATACCAATCAGGTGAACAAACAAATTGCGGTCAGTCTGTACAGTTGCATTATAGCTGCGACCAATTGTCTTTGTGGGTCCTCCTCTACCTCCTCTTCCACCTCTACCACCAGGTGTATTCTTTGTAGCTGCCTTTTCCAGTTGTTCCTTTCTCTTTGTCATAGCATCTTGTGCCTTTTTGTAGCTAAGTTGTGCTATTAGTTAGATATCAACATCACTCATAAAATTACCTACCCAACCATATTGAGCTTGCTTTCATTAGCTCCAACAATTTTGTAGATATCCTTGTTTGCATAAATATAATGTTCTAAAGGAACAGGTCTCTTTAGTGTACTGATAACATAGATATCCTTTTTCTTGGTTCGTCTAAAGTTCGAACTAATGAGTGGACAGTAAAAGATCAATAAGATTCACTTACCCAACCCATCCGGCAAACTCCCTAGTATTGGGTACCGTAGCAGATAGCAAGATAATGTTGACATGAGCAGGTAACATGATGATGACTTCTTCCCATACAACACCTCTCTAAAATACAAGTAAGAATAAATAAATCCAGTGCATGCAGTTGCTTAATACCTGCCTCGATATCATTCACATAATGCACTTCATCAAAGATGACAAACTCCACATCACGAATTAAGTCTGCTCCTCGATATAACATACTACGTAGAATTTCTGTAGTCATCACTAAGCAACTTGCTTCTGGTTTGATCTGCACATCGCCTGTTAGAATACCAACATCATCACCAAATGTGTGCTTAAAATCACGGAACTTTTGATTACTGAGAGCCTTGATAGGAGATGTATAAATGGCTTTTGTCATATGCTTCATAGCCAACCCAATAGCATAATCAGCAACAACTGTTTTACCAGCAGAAGTATGGGCAGCAATGAATACAGAGTCACCTTGTTCAAGATGATAGACAGCTCTCTTTTGAAAGATATCCAACTCAAATGGAAACTAATCTTCTGGTTAATACCTCATGCAATGCATCTCACTTTTTTTCATACCTTCATAGCCATCTCAGGTACCAGATCATAGAAATTATCAAATGGCTCGTTCACATTGATTTCATGTGCCCATTCTCTACGCTTATGTATATCATCTATTGAGGGGTTGTTTGTAGCGACAAACTTTTTCTGAGGAATCAACGATGTAGGCAGCAATTGATCTACGTCCTGGATATCTAAAAATGGAGAAGTCAACTGATCTACTCCCTGAAAAGTTACATATATTACTCACTCTCTTTTTCATCTGCTTTATAAGAATCCTCTTTCTCTTCATCAACTACTGTATCCAACTTCACATTCAAGAAATCAAAGCTATTGTCAACAGGTGAGAGCATATCCTCAATATTGAACATCGAATATTCTTTATTGATTTCAGTTGACACTTGTTTTCCATCTAGTATCCAGTCAGTTCCCATCATCCTTTAGCCTCTCTCTGTATTTTTCTTACCTGGGAATGATAAACCTCTGTCCAGGCCAGGTGCTACCGTGTATAAATCTAATCAACAGTACTTAATCCTCCAGTCAAAACACTCTCGATCGTCGAACTTACCATCAACATTAAATATATCTAAATTCATATCGTCCAAAATATCATCTTCCATAGACATCACTTCATTCTCCAGTCCACCAGGGGCAAATGGAAACTGACCTGCTGTTCCTCGAACAAATGTTTTGGTGGATCCAACAGAACGAGTGAAACTGGTTGAATTATTGGAATCAAGGTGAACATCCTCAGACAATATTTCTCTGTACCCAACCACATCACCGGCAAATCCCTGACGAACTACTTCCACATTAGTCTGAGGCTTTGATAGTTGTGAATAAGAGTTCAAGGTGAAATTGGTTGGTTCTTCCCAGTGTCTAAAATTCAATAGTTCAATCATACACGTTCCTCATCCCTCAAACACGACTTACTCTTGACATTTAGAGAGCCATGAATTTGGGAAACTTTGGGTGGGTGTCAGAAACTTGTGCTCTAAATCTGCTCTGATGTTCTTCACTGTGAGTGGTGTGCTATAAGGATGCTACTAGACCCTTAAGTGGACAATGATGTAGAAAAATACTAGAAACTTACTTGAACTTCCCCAGTACCATCCCGTATACGGGAAAACAATGTGTCTAATTCAGCTCTATCCACTACAATAAGACAAGAATGTTAATGGAACTTTGCTGCTTTTCATTCTGTTAAGACAATCACTATACTTTTTGTTTATTCAAGAAATGACACTCACTAAAAAGAATAAGGCTTGTTTTGTGTAGTTTATTTTAATTTTTTTACTTCGGCCCCGAATTTGTCTTATGCGACTGACTAGGAAAATGTAAACAAGCACTTTTTACATATTGGTATTAACGCGTAATAAGTGTTTATTCAATAGTATATGTAATTATCGAGAAGTGTAACTTCAAACATATCCATATTGGCGGCTTGATCTATTGCCTTGTATTGATGAAATCAGCCTCGGTGGGACAATATATCTATTTTTATTATAAGTAAGAATAAGCCTTTCATGTTGTATACACTATTACCATTTCATCTTGATTATATCTGATCGTGGGTACGGCTGTATTATGAGAAAGAAATAGTCTGTTCCATAAAACCTGATAATAACAATCAGTATTAACCGTATAGGATGACATATTATAACTTACTTTTGCCAGCCATTTATGCCCTGCTAGACTAGGATGAAAGCAGTCTATGTTACTATGTGTTTATGTTAGTATGCAAGATCAGTTAAAGAGCTCAAATGCAATTATTTACCTTAAGGCTTCAATAGGAAAGCTAGAAATATCAATAAACAGAGGTCTGTGTATGACAGCAAATGTCCCACCCGGTCTCCCCTGATATTTAGTAGCAAGTTGTTGCATTTGGACGTCATATTCTAATACATGTATTTATAATGAGGTTCTTTTTCTCAAGTATATGAATGACATAAACTATTACCTCCTGCGACTCTATCCATTGTCTCCAAGTTCTCCTTGGTATTGTGGCATGAACAAGATAATGTGTTCTCTATGAGACCATTGGGAACACAATAAGGATTGTTTGCGGACAATGGGAACACTTGTGATACCCTGAAGTTACTAACTATTATAGAAATGAGAATACATGACAGATTTTATCTATAGAAAGGCATACCTAAATTTATTACCACTTTGGGTATTTCATCTCTGATTCTCAGAATGGCTTCCTCTAAATACCTCCCATATGAATCAGGTAAGGTAATGTGTCCATAGTGGCCCTCGCAACTAGAACACTGATCATTACCTGCATGTTTATTAATTTTATATATCCTTTATATGTGTTCTAGTATAGAACTTACTTCCGATCTGAATGTTGATTAGCTTCCAATCATTATTATAATTAACTCTAAAGAAGTAGGACTTCATTCCTAAGAAATAAATTAGCTAGAGAACACTTTTGGTAGCAGTAGACTTACGTGGTATCAAATAGTCTAATTGATGCTGAAGATTCATCGCTAATGACCCAGTCTGTGCTGCATTCAAGTTATCCTTGAATGGATAATCTATTAGAGAAGTTCGTTATATTTTCAGGTATAATTGGGGCATAAACACGTACACATCGACATTGGAAGATCACAGTCCAAACCACTACATAAGGAGGTAATATGTTGATCAAGAGAAGCACCATGGATATTCGGATTGAAGTGTTGCATGAAATTAGCAACAGAAACGGCCATTGGATTACCTCCCATCAAATAGGATTCTCCACGATAGTCTGATATGAAGCTTAAATTGTAGACACCACTTCCAGCATGATTAATTCCCATCATACCAAATCCTGACATAATACTTTTATTGTTATTAATAAATGTAGTGTGGAAAGACTTTTTATATCAAATACCTGTCACCCAATCCTGCAATCATCTTGAAGTCGTCTATTCTAAGATCCGTTACATCTACAGGAGGAGTCGATCTGGGAATGAGATTGGGACACTCAGATATCGTACTGACATTCAGGGCTTTTATGGTCCAAATGAATGACAGAAAAAAAACCAAAATGAAACCACGCACAGTCATTAGTTTTAGAATAATAAAAAAAAGAAAAGGAAAGAAACTCCAATTGAACAAGAACGTTATATAGCTTTTAATTAGAAAAAATGGATACCATATTGTTTAAAGGGTAAGTAGACAATAAAACATATTGGGGGCTGCTAGTTATTAGACACTAATTGGGTATGGCCCAAGATCTTGAATCCAGGTCACACATATTCTGCAAATTGTGCTATGCTTTTGTAAGAGTATCGGGGAGAGATATAGAGTTTAGCTGCGCCTTCATAAATGCATAGAGTACACAGACTGCTACAGCTTTGTATGACCATCACACTTTAGTCAAATAAAAATATCCCTTGGCCGATAATTGGAGAATACCTTGCTTAAGCCATACTTCCAAGCAATCTGTGACAAGCCCTTTTTCCATGCCAACTATTTCTGCTATCTCCTTTTGGGTATATCTATCTTCTGCGTCCAACTTTAGTACCAATCATGAGTTATACCAGTTCAAAATATTTACCTTTTGTCTTGAATAATGATAAAATAATGGCTTCTTCTTGCCGAGCATCAACAGTAATAGTGTCTGTCTCGAATTCAAGTTCCAGAGTCACCAATCCTTTGTAGGGTAGAAACTTCAAACTTCTTGATGCCTTTATCTTCTTGTATTCATTTTCATAATCCTCTATTGCTCTAAAGAATAATGTGAGGAATGTGGCGTTCGGGTACAGATAATAATTACCTCCCCAAATCAGGCCATAAGCGCAAGCCTTGTTCGATCTGATCCTCTAGATTTGGTTCATCTTCATCCATGTCGTCATCTTCGTCTTCTTCATCCCCACCAGGCCAATAGATGTGGCTCATGATGGTTGGATGAAATCTTTGATCAACATCCTTGTTCTCATGTATATTCTTATCTAACCTTCGACTAGCTTCAACGTCTTTCAACATGATATCACACCTAGTGAATGATCCAGGTGGGAAGTTTCTTTTCAGCATTTCTAACATTCTGAATTCGTTTTCTGCATCGTAATTTTTAATCTTCAGCAATGCTTTCCCTAGTTCATTTGTATAGTACTTTATGAAGTCCTTTAAAGAATAGCAAGCGCTCATCAACATAGCTCTCATGTCTGCCATCTTCCTCTGTAGCCGTCTCAGTTGTGCTGTCGAGTGTGATGGTGAATAATTGACTTGAAAAGACACACCAGTTTATTGCTTACCTGGTTTATCTTCTCTGCTAGGAGGTGCCTCATTCCTGTCTACTTCCCATGGTTGGAATACATAGATATGAAGATCGTCAGTAGGTGTCAAATCATATTCACCTGGATTCCTTATCATTTCAACCACACCTGGCCCTATATCATTTCTGGCCGTTCTATTATGAAGCATATAAATAAACTGTTTGACATCTATTATAAGATACCATACTTTGTATAGTTTTCTACTAGCTCGATTACTGGTGGAATGATATTACACGAAGGATCGATGAGAGCTAGGCACTGAAGACATAAAATATATTGCTGTAATATATTTATAGCTGAAGCCCCTTGGTGTAGCAATCTCTCCTTTAATCTAACAGAATAAAGAATGAGGATCAAAAGCCTCTCTATTAGGTCTACTTACTCTCCTATCAGTATATCTCTCAGGTGATCTAACAGTCCACATTTGCTGCCCAGTACCTATAGACTAATGAGTATTGTTGTGATAATATACAGTGCACTTCCTTACTCTGAAATCAAGTATAACATTTTTAGTCTCTGGATAATCACGAATAATATCAAATATGCTGTCGATACTAGTAGAAATCATAAGAATAAGATGTTGTACATTGACACATTCTTATATATTACCGTAGATTGTACATAGCCTCATACAGGATATGTTCTGCTCTGATTTTGATTCTAAGAAAATCATACCAGCCTAATAACTTACAGTTAGTTTAGTACTATAAATGTTGAAGTTTATAATATTCACTTTGTTCGGATGATTGTGGTGGTGTGTAATATGACAGCCAAGGCAATATTATGATATGAAGCCACTTGAGATGTATTTGAACCATTGAAAATGGCATATCGTCTGTCCATTGTAGAATACTTAGCCTTTTAGCTATTCTGTTCTGTACAATAGGGATCCAATCTGGTAATAGATCCATATCTTTTAGCTGACGGGATATCTGGGCAAAGTGTTTGAGTTCAACTTTCAGATGACTTTCGGGAACACTTGTGATTTGGCCGATGTCAGGCAGCCAAGTTTCTATTGGAATACTATTGTCTACATCATTTACTGTTTCTTCTTTCTCAATCAATGCATCCAATATGTCATTAGACAAGTCAAATTGATCAATTAAGCCCGGTAGATCTGTGTCCAGAATCTTCTGGGCTATTCTCTCTAAACTTGCGTTGTCATTTTTGAGCCCTGGGACAAATAGATGGGAGAATGTTAAGTGGTGATGTGTATGGTAGGTAAGTTTGAATAGATCTTCCACACAATTCAGTGCTCTTTCTAGGTACTTATCGCGTGTCTCATAAAATATGGAAGAAAGTCTCTCTTTTATCATGTTAATACATCCTCTCTTCACCCTATGTTTCAATTCACTTGAAGCAAGTGCACTCCCCCTGTAAAAACAAACATCAGATAGTTCTATTCATTAGCCTCGCTTATTAACAAACCTAGGAAACTCCATTTCAAGTGCGATAGTGGCACGTTTATAGAATAGGTGGACTCCATCCACGAAATGTAAGATCCGATCAAACAGTTGCAGGTCGTCATGCCTCCTTTTCTATAATTTAGTAATGGGATTAACGCATGTCAAACAACAACCTTCCTGCAATCGTACATCGGAATCTTTGTTCCACTGAGATAATAGAGCATCCAAATATTCCTCGAAATAATCAAGTGCTATGCCACTGTACCAATCTTGGACAACAGAGTAGGGTAGATGGGGATCATGAAGTATTTTCAAGGGAGAATCACGTACTAAAATATGAATAGATGTGAGTCAATCGCAAGGGGGATTACAAATAAGTTCATTTACACCGCAGTAGAAGAGGAAATCTCTGTCGATATTCTACAATCTTAGGCATGGAAGGTAAAGGCTGTTTGTGAAAATATTAGATATAAAATATAGATGCTCAAACACGTATTACTTCTTCATCCTTATTTCCATAAAATGCAAAGTAACTGTTTAGTCTTTTGATAGCATCGGTGGCTCTTGGCTCTTTTGGGTGTTTATTAGACATATTTTTGGTGAATGGAAATAGGGAGAAAATGCAAATGAAATAATAGTAATAATAATAAACAATGACTGATAAATTATATATGCTCTCTGACCACTTATCTACCGAGGACAATAAATACACCTGTTTAGAGCGTTTGTCAGTGCTCTTTTTGTGTAGAAAATTGGTTTTATGTTACATTCTTGTTTTGGATAGAATCCATGATAGACTTCTCCCAGTCATCGTCCATGTCAAGTTCAGGTGTGATTGTAGGTAGTTCTACTGAGACATGATTAAGACAGTCCATACTTCTTCTGATTCTAACACTGTCTGTAGTGTTATCTGATTTCACACTGGAACGGTCTTCATCATCTACCTCCTCATTATCTGTTTCCTTTTTCTCTGCCTCATTATCGTCGGTGGTTGCCAGATAGGATTCTGATATTTCTTTCTTTCTATGGATAAATGGTACAGGTGGTATATGAGAAGATGAGCTGGCTCTAGGTGACATACCGAGGCTAGAACCTAGGAAAGTAGATAATTCGGTCTGATCGATATCAACGGATAGATCAGTGGAGAGTGTTGCCCATTGGGATAAAGGTGAAGAGAAGTTTTGCTGACTACTGGTGGCTGATCTCATATTTATCTCCTTCACCTTTCGCTCATGCTCGTAGTCAGTCCATTTCTTCATCGTAATTTTGGATGAATCAAATTCACCATCCTTATCACCATGGTTGTCTTTACCTTCCCCCTCTACTTTTCGAGTTTCCCCCCATGTAAAATCATCAAAATGCCAGTAGGCATAGGATGGTAATACGAAATTCCAGATAGGTAAACTGAATAAATAAATAAGCATCCACCCAACATAGACCAATTTACGACTAGTCATTACAATTAAGACGGCAGGAAGACCCAAAATGAGTGCCAGTAGAATAAGAGACAATACAGCAGGCTGCCCAATACAAGCTAGAACAATCAAGTACAAAGTGAAGGAAATAGCAGCCGGTAAGGCCAATGTTCCTACAAGCTCCATAAAGACCACAAATTGCATTGAAAAGCAAAAGGTACCGCAGAGATCCCGAACAAACACCAGCTCCATTAAGTTGTGAATAGTTGAATTGATCCATCGACGCCGCTGTGATAATAATACCATAAATGAATCAGGAACCACAGTTTTACAGACAGCTTGCGGTACAAACAACATTTTTCGGCGTGGAAATGTTCTCAACATCAGTGTGGACAGGTATCTGTCTTCTCCTAAAAGCAGTAAATTCTTCTTGTGAAGCGTATCTACTACATTCTCAGAATAATGTTCGATAATATCAGGATTAGCCAAGATAGGAACCCAGTGCCCATTGTTTCCCTTGGGTGCTTTGATGCGATACATGCAGAAACAGCCCGGTAAACAAGTAACATTACCAAAGATAGACTCGAATGCTTTACTCTGATGATGAGAAATGTAATACTCAAATACTATGAAAATGAAGGTTGGTTTGAATATGAATTATACATGGAAAAGAGTATAAATATTTGCTCGTACCTTGTATCATGGATACCCAGCTATCGGTTTTATTTCCAATTTTAGTCTCACCACATAATCCCATTACTTCCGGATCATTCACCATGCAACTCACTAACCGAGAAAGAGCATCTGGATAGACTTTTGTATCTGCATCCACCATTAGCACAATTTCATATTTATCAGGGCTCACACCTGTTATGCGCCATACATTGATGAAGAAGGCATATTCCAACTCAGTCATGCGCTCGTCAAACATCACTTTCTGTAAAAATGACATCAAGATCACTTGTGAGTCTCGTTTACCACGATTTCCAGGCTTGCCTGCTGTTTCTTCAGGTGTTCCACATTTTACGATAGTGATCATTGGTACTTTCTGTTGGGATTCTCTGTCGATTGTATTATCATCATATCGATAAAAGCCGGCATATATCTTGGCCATATTATGGCGCTTTTTACCGTCCGCTATTGCAATATAAGAATGAGGCTCTACAGAACCAGGTTCGACAATGAAATCACGCATCATTGAAATACAGATATCAGGTGTAGACATGGAATTGCCATGACCAGTGATGATACCATCTGCGATCACAAGAATTAGTTTATGTGAATTTGGATAGTCCGTAGTAGCTATGGAGTCTAAAGTAGTACGAAGACCATCTTCACCTTCAGAGTAACAAGTCACCAGACAGATCGTATGCACTAGATTAAACCCAAAAGGCCTATATTCAGGTTTGGGTTGATTAATCACATGAGGTGATACTTCATATGGGCATGATCGAGTGTTCTGAGTAGATTGTGTTTGATCCGATGTGGAAATAAATGATGAGTGGCGGGAAAGAGGACTAGCTGTGACACTTCTACTGTTTTCAGAAGGTGACTCTGTAGGACGAGGAGACATATTTCCCAATGAGCCGTTCCCATACAATTTGGAACTAAAAAAAGAAATCAATACTGGAGTGTATATTTTTAGAGTTCATAACCCACCTTGAAGCACGTTTCCATATGGCACTTCCTGCCTTTTCATGTGCTGAGTAATGTGTACTACCCGTTTCGGGTTGCGTGAAGCGAGAAGTCTTGGGAATCAGATTTCGTTTCTTGACTGGATTTGAATAAGGTGATGTATAAGGCTCTTTTCTTCGATGAGGTCGAATAGCTGCAGCAGGGACATTGATACCAGTAGTCCAGTCTTCTATTTCTGCTTCACGCCTCATCCTCTCCTTATAAGAGCTGTTTTCTTTGAAGTTACCCAAATTCCATGATAAAAACCATCCAAATACAACAGCCAACGCAAACTTGACGAGGATTACACCAAGAATAACGATAAGTGATGTATAGAGTACAACATCAGATGCAATGCAGCCTAAGCTTTTTGTGTCTATCTCTCCTACTCGAATAAGATCAAGGAGGCAATCAGCCTCTGCTTTCCATGTACTACTTAGATTCTTATTTTTATGAATAGAAACTGCATGTGTAATATCCTGTCCTGCATATAATGAGTTATTCTTTAGAAGCATCTGTAGTAAGCCATTCTCTGGAATATCAAAAAGGAATTCAGGAAATGCTTGTAGTAAATTCATATTGAGCACGTAACTTTAAATATAATTCTTAAGTTAAGGGGGCTTTAAGAAAATCAGTTCATAAATGACTTACCCGTTGTAAACCGTTAACTGTGTAGTAGAGTTAACATCATTCCAATCAAAATAGACTCTGCCTGCTTTATCATAGTTGCCCATTGAGTTGAGAATACCTTTTGATTTCATCTGTAGATACTTGTTAATAGTGGTGGGCTTGGTATGACAAGCTGATTGATTGGCATAAGTCGACGGGTCAGGGATTATTTTATTTTTAGTATCGATAAGTTGACAGGGAAAGTAAGAAGCCAGAGTTCCTTGACCAATTACTGAATTTGAGGATTTAGGTAGGATAATGGAATTACACTGGTTATTCAAGTTTTGGAACAAAAAGGAGGCATCTTTACCGCCTGCATTAAAAGGTTCATCAATCACACTTGTTGCTTTATCAGTTATGCCATTCACAGGAGGATGACTGCTCCACGATGCCAGTAGAAATGCCCACCCATGGATTATCACATAACCGTTGTTTAACTCCTCCATTCTAAAATTAAGAGGGGGTCTAGGGCATACGACTTGTGTAAATCCAAATGTTAAGAACCCTACAAAACCCATTATACACAGGATAATGGTTACAAGTCCCATCTTTTCTCGAAAAGCAAGTTGGGCATTCTTGTCTTTCCTACCTGTGTTGAATGTTAGAGAGGTACGCATATTGCATTTCTATAGATCATACCTAATGCCTTTAATATAGGAGGTGGACAGCAACAGGTAACCATGTAACAGAATAGCATCCATGGACCAAACAGGGATTTTTTGGCATGAATCGTGTCCATGGTCGTATCATTTTTTGGTGCCGCTTCATTTCTATTTTCTAGTAGCCCTATTTGTAATTGTGATACTCTGTTGTTTGATTCTTCTGTTATGTGATCATGTATATGTCTACGTTCATTTCTAATAGATAATTTTTTATGAGTGTGGTACTGAGGATGGTGTGAATCAATGCGTCCTCTTTCAGGTTTTATGAGGGATGTACTACGTTTAAGGTGATTATTACTTTGACTGGAATAGTTGTGATAACTGTTATTATGTTCGTTTCTATCGCCCGTATTGTCTAATTGAATGGGCTGCTCCATGCGAGTAGTGTGTTTTGACAATAGTAGGCTCTATTGATTTGAAATGGTAGATTGAGAAGAGAGACGAAATAAGGTGACTTGATCAGATATAAGCTAATGTAGATTCTAGTATTACAGGAGCATTCAGTAGAATAAAAGAAAGAGAAAGAAAGGGGTCATGTATTGTAAACTTTTCTTTTTATTTAAATGTGGAGTAGCAGAGTATAGAAATAAGAAAACGAAGAAAAAAAGGACTCCGTGAAGTGACATTGCAAAAGGTTATTTTCTCTTTTCTGAATAAAAGTAATGAGTATATCAACGGACTGCTTGATAAATGAGCTAATTATGTTCATAGAAGAATAAGTTAGAAAAAGGAAAAACTAACCAAGGGAGTTCAAGGAGAATGGATTGAGATTAGATGTGATTTATGATGGTTTATTTTCATTTCTATGTGCTCAATCACATTTGATATATATTAATCCTTAGTTTATATCTCCAATACATATTAAGATGATTTTACAATCAGACTTGCTTGATATAAACGTCTATTTCCGCTTAACACAGTAAAGTTTATTACAGGCACACCACGTGGGTAGAAGGTTACATCACATAGAAGGTTGTTTCCTTATATTTCGTCTTTCTTCTCTATTTGAATCTGTCTTTTATGCAATCCATATACTTTTTATTTAGCAATGTCCCACGGAAACCAGTGTTTGAACTGTATCCACAAATAGATTATTTTGGTGTATTTATATACCAATACGATTTATTTATATACGTCTGTTATTTCACTCTTTAAAAGTGACAAAATTATTCTTAGATTCCCATTCAGTATTCCATAACAACTTAGCTGTGATATCCACATTTACAAAAGGAGAGCATAAGGATAAATACCCCGTAATAGCTATACATAATCATCTGCCACGTTTATATGCTTCATAAATAATAAGCTATTCATTCTATTGTATACAATAATTAATGTGTTATGCCTATCATTTGCATCTGAGTTATGATGTATAAACATATTAACCCCTTGATTGTTACGTTTTCGCGCCAATCAGGTATCTATAATGGAAACAAGTTTGTTCTTTCGTGGTTTGGTTACACACGATATCAATCCAATATATATACTAACATAGATTATTAATATAGACAATCATGGAAATGAGTACAAGGTAGGCTGTATGAACATACCCTCAACTGCTCTGGGCCCAATATTATTTTAATAGGTGTGGATGGAAATGCAATCCGGAACAAGCCATCCCTCATATATTTATAGACTCTTGGCAGTGCTAGTAATATAGCCTTCAAAGGGGATTGCCATTGCCTTATCTTGATTCTTTTAAGAAGGTACATGAAGAAACCAGCCTCATCTATTAATACCCATTTATTTTTGGTTCAATGTTAAACCACTTCTTTTTTGATATTGACAGTTTGATATATGGATTAAAATCTAATAGAAGCTGCCTACTATTTATAGTGAGTTATTGTCACTTATGAACGGCCTCTTGACTGAGGAGAAAGAGAGCACACAATTTCTGTCAGTATTTTATGGTTACACTATATATTGTCTTTCCGATTACAAAACTTAAACTTCACCGTAAGTCTAAGCATGTCATTTTATAAACCTACTGTGGTTTGTATTTAGACTGTTTTTATTGTTACCCTTCTTTTATTTGAATATGAGCTGCTTATACCTCAAATAGGTTGAAACCGGCTTCCCAGTGATTGGCCGAAGGAATAATGACGATATTGTATAATGGATTGATGGTAGAATCTGAATAATGGTTGGGTAATAAGAGTTCATACATGAAAAGTGGATTGTTTTATTGTGGCTATTCAATATAAACTGACTGGGTGTAACACTGTATGTATTACAGTAATACTCGTAGGAATAGTTGTTATAAAATAACCAGTATGTATACTCTATTATAGCAGAAGACAGAACATATGGATTCAATGCTTTTATTCTTCAACATCTAGTATCCCTTATCATGCCAGTCTATTGCTCAGTTAATAAGCATAAAATGGGAAGCATTTTGGTTTATAAGGAACATTCTATAAAAGCTAGGATAATCACACAATAAGTGATTCGACAAACGTGACCTCTATGTTGATTGATTAGAAACATCATCGCTTTAATTGCTAGTTGTTTACTGTATTTCTGTTAATCGGCCTGCATATTATGCTGTATAAATATCTATGTTACTATTATTGGAAAGCACTGCTGGTATTACTGCTTATTCTGCTGGTCGACAGACAGGATGATCGACGATCATTATTATTATGTTTAGTTTTAGGGTCCCTTCATCACTATTGAGGAAATGAGTCTTTCATATTAACAAAGAGGGATCAACTTGCTTCAAAAGGCTTTCCAAACACTTCCCATGCAGGATAAACATAATGTATATGTTAGGGAGTTCTTATTTTCATACACCACAATAAACACAACCCCATGCAACAGTGTAGAATGATAGGTGTACATAGGATTGGGTGCGTAAATCTAAAAATATTCATTGATAGATGCTCTGTTCATCAGTCATTTGATTAAACATTATACAAATCAATCAGAAATCCCTTGAATAGTGCACAGTAACATCTACTCCTGCCTTATTCCCAGACATATCACTATTAACACTTATCGGCACACTACATCATACTATAAACAATCATAAGTGTGTTTTATATATATATCTTTTCATTATTTAAACGAGAGGGGGGCTGAACATAGTGTAATGTAGAATAATAATGAATAGTATTAGCAACACCCTCCTCCTCCAGAGGCCTTCTCTCGTTTACGGTACTCTCTTTGTTCATCAAAGCTATTCCCACGTGATGATGTACGCAGACTGGGTGGGCGAAGTTGGACTCGCTCTCCATTAGCGAATTTAGCGCCCTTTTCCTCTTGCGGGGGTTGTGAGGGTTTTGGTTGATTCTCGTATATGGTATTCACTACCTTTAAGAATGCATTCTGAACATTGGTAGAGTCTAATGCTGATGTCTCCATAAAGAGGAATCCATCTTTCTCTGCCAGTGCATTACCCTCTTCTGTTGATACTGCTCTACTCGTTCCACTCAGATCAAGCTTATTACCTACTAGCATAATAACAATATTGGGTTCTGCATGGTCACGCAGTTCTTTCAGCCAATTAGAGATATTCTGGAAAGAGTTTCTACGGGTAATGTCTATGAAAGCTATCATTAGTCTTCCCTTCTGTTTTTTATATGAATCTTGGGTAGCTTACCATATACAACAAGAGCTCCGACTGCCCCACGATAGTAACTATTGAAATTGCGATTAATAGGGAAATGGTTCATATATCCATAGTAACTGTCACACATCAACATAGCCCACACACATCCATACACACACTCTCACTCCTTCTCTCCTATTTACTCGATAAAGGGGTCTATTCAACTTACGCTCCAGTAATAGCTCTATAACGCTCTTGTCCACTAGTATCCCATATCTGTGCTTTGATTGAGTGATTATCTATTCATGAAGAGTAAACATGAATTAAATGTCAATATGCTCTCACTGATATTCAGCTGTACCTACTGATTTCAATACTCTTAGTAGCGAATTCCACACCAATAGTACTTTTTGACTCGAGATTGAATTCATTTGTCTAATGAGGAAGAGGGAAGTTTATATGTGTGTGTGTGTGTATAATATTATGGGATAATTACAGTAAATCGAGACAATATATTCGACTTTCCTACGCCTGAATCACCGATAAGAACAAGCTTATACAGGAAATCATATTCATCATCGGATAACATCATGTAGTAATACCAGAGATGATAAAAGGAGTTGTAACTTATGAGGAAAGGGAAAAAAAGGAATCAAATAGACTGTAATATCAATAAGTAGTGGTTCAAGTTGATACTCAGAATATTTTCATTCGTGAGGATTCATTTATGAGGGTGAAAATAATGGCTTTGTTGTGTTCAGGGTGAATTCCCAAAACTGAGCCCAACTTATTGAGTTATGTCAGTTCTATCATTAATGATATATGGAGTATAGAGTGTCTTATGTGATATATACAGCTATCTAAACAGTGTATGTACTGTATGCAGTATCCACAGTGAGTAAATCTACACTCTAATCACGACGAATGATATCAATCACAAAGAATTAGATGTACAGCCCAGTCATGGTTACATTCATGTTACATTGATTAGTAACTATGAATAAGACTATATAGATGTTTTACTCTATTTAGGATAACAGCAATAGATAGAAGTACGAGAATAGCAATAACCATCCTTGAGATAGACTACACGGCAATAGCATACAGGTATTATTTATATCATGACAGGAAGGGCGTGGTTCCTGATTATATTGATATGAACCCAGTCAACTTCTGTCTACGGCTGGTGCATAAATGCCTGAATTGTCCATGTCATGCTTCCCCCAATATATAAATAAGGATTGAATGTTTATAAGCTTATTATTCTGAATCCACCAAGAATTAGTCATATGATGCTTGTAATGTGCATAAATAATACATATAACTGCATGAGCACATTTCTGTATACTGAACCAGAATCAATCGATGGTGCATTGTCAATATATTCAGCTCTGTCCATTTTGGATGTGTTCCCCATATGTGATACATTTAGGATGACAGTCTATTATATCTATGTAATTCATCACATCGACCCATACTTCCCACGAATGTCACACACTCCATTGACTTATTAGCTCTTTGTACAGGACAGAATAACAGGGTGAACAGACGATATTAGTCCTTAGTTGTTATTATTATACCGAATTCGGTATACTAGGCTTATCTCGATTTGTAAATTCTATAGGGATTACTTTGATAGGCAGAACATATATCAAGACTCACAATGCCAAATAGATAGTATCAGATGTTGGGTATGTCATTGATAGAAGGAGTATGGGCACATTTCTTTCCCTCTCATTACAACTCAGCTGATATTGGATCTAAAAGTAGGTGCCCTTACTGATTTCAGGGCACTCTTACATAGGCTGTTGATCAATACAATGGATCAGAGTAATAAAATCGAAAAACCAAGTGCTTATTGTTTGGCAGTACATATTAAGATGGCAGTTACCATTTCGAGTTGATACGCAACCTGTATCATTTTGCAGCATCTACATTTATAACATTAACCATCTTTTCATGTCCATCTTGTAACATCTACAGAGGGTTCCATGAAGAATAATACCATGGGACAATAACCACTCAAGTCCTCTATACAGCATTCATACTATTACATTTTCTTGCCGTGTTGGGTAACCAAGCATAAAATAGAGTGCCGTATGTAAAGAATCGCGTTAATAGCTTGTCCTTCAAATAGAGATTTCATTCCATCTGATTCACTTTGTACATATATTGTGGTAGGTCTAATTGCATGTGAGAGTAACAGAGACCAAGTCTGGATACCATGGTAATCCCAGAGGTGACACGAGTACTACTCCAAGTGTGATAGATTAATATCCTAGTAACTGATCATAATCTTATGATTTTAACAGGGACTGTTAATATGTTTCGTAACATGCTGGCAAATATTAAACATGAATCCTCTGTATGTTGAAGAGACAATGCATTTATTGTAACTTCTCATATTGGGTTGCTCGCCTGAAAGTATACTTAGTGAGTGAGAAGTTATCCAAAGTATAAAATCAGGGTGCCTATATGTATACCTTGGGCAAATGACTTATCTGATCAAACATATCTCTCTACAATCAGCTGGCAGTTCTTATTTGATTTCTGTCAGCACAACTTCCAGACATAAACCTAGGTACATAACCTGTTGATTGAACAACAACCTTTATATACAGTAAAACAAGTCTCACTTTTTAGAAAAGAAACATGTCAGAATTCTACTGAACACTTGTATAAGTACTTCCTGGATGCAAAGTAATGAGCAATGATTGGTGTATATGATATTACAAATCATAAGCCCATTCTTTATCTTAGAGAGTACATGAAGTATGGTTGTCTTCAGTGGTTTCAACATGGGTGTCTCTGTTCTTCTCTATAAAGTGAGAACAACCAATATTAAGAAGTACCCCTAATGATAACAACACATCAGACTATGTGTTGATCAATGGATCAGTTACCCTATTCTAATAAGCCATGATGACTCATAGCTTTTATTACTGAGCCCACTCATCAGATCATTTGGATTACAGTTCTTGTAGCAATAAGAACCTATCACGCCCTCCACCTGAGTTACATCCAACAAATTCCGGTTGGTTACAATCAACGGAATGAGCCGAAATAATCATGTTCGCCACTATGACTATTATTCTACCCCTTTATCCTAGGCGTCCAGATCCCCAAAAAACTAACCTTAATAGAGCCAGTAGCAGATGTAGTACCCTAAACAAATGGTTAAACTCTGGTGTAATGCACTGTAATTCAAACAGGCACACTTTTCTTAATTATCGAGTGTTTCAAGTTCTTATGGGTAGATTGTTCCGTAAGGGGAAATAAAGGGGAACCACAGGAACATTATAAGAACTTGCTTGTTTTCCTGCTTTGAGTATTCTGAGCCAAATGATTACACGTATGAAGTCATAAGTAAGGATTTGTGAGACTGTAGTCAACTCAAATGTTTATCAAGCATATAAACAATCACATTATCATGCTGTGAATCTGATGTCAGTACTCCTCTGTCACTCGTTCTACTGCTTATTATGATATTAGGGGCTCTCTCTGTTTTATATAGTTACAGTTCATACATATGAACTAGGCTTGTGGGTTATGAAATAAGGAGAGTTGAGTATAAAAGGAAGAATAGTAGCAGTGATACTAGATTTATATTAATTAGAGTAATATTCAACATGCTGGAAATATTAGTAATGCGTACCACCTAATTAGAGTACCGCATGAAGAGAGCAGAATATGAAGTGTCACTGAAGCCCAGTGACACTGCCTAGTTTGTATATAAAAACAGGGGTGGGTAAGAATGGTAGATGAAAGGGGTGGGTTCAGGAGAGGAGGAGGAGGGGGGGGATTTCTGTTTGTAGTTATACATACACTTAATATATGAAATATGGTCCCAAATTGAATAATTGATAGAAGTAATTGAGAGAACAACTATTAATAGAAGTTATAGACGGGGGATAATGATACTCCAACAAGTGAATTACCAAAAGGGACTCCAGAGTGAGACAATCTCGGATTTCCTTCCTATTAAAATGAAATGAATACATGGCAAAATAACAAATCAAAGCATAGGCATCAAAATTGTCTATATTCCCAGCAATAAGGAGTTGTTTACACCCAAATATGCTATTCCATCAGTCTGTGTTTATCAACAGTGACATGAAAGAAACAGAATGCCGATTCCGTAGCAACTCCGTTCTCTTGACATGTAGTGAATAGAATGTGGTACAATGAGTAATGTTCATATTGAGCAATGTATCTTTATTACATTACATCTTATTTATTGATATATATATATTAAATAAATAAACCCTACTGCATTTGACACCCAACAGTAGTGGTCATGGTATAAGGATGATCGATTGAGAAGTACTTTTCCCTCATTATTTACATCATTGCCAAATAGATACATGAAAATCTTTTGGATGGGAGCATATTGTGAATTATAGTTGTTATTGTTGTTCTCTTTTGTACTTAACAAATTCCAAATGTGACATGAATCCCCAAACCATCACATTTCTCTTTGTTTTTGCTGTTTCAAATAACCAACATGATTGACATACTTTGCCTAGAAAAGACTGTTCTATGTTCTGGGCAAACCATTATTAGATTGTATCCGGTGACGAACTATGAAACCCCGTGTTTAGACTAACTGCAGCACCCACATCCAACCCAATCAGGCCTAATGCAATTATATCACTTGCAATCAGATAGAGGTTGATGGATGACATGATAGAGAGGGACAATGTAAGTACATATTATATTTATATAAATATATATATTAAAGAATGCACGTGGACAGCATCTGTTTGGACAATTCTGCAGCACTCTCTTCTATTTGATTAGAATCAGTTTAATGTATCCATTTTATTGATGACTTGAATCGTTATTACATGTAAAACAAAGAAAAAAAGCCTAAAAAGATCACAAATCTTATCAAAAAGAGGGCATTTATTTAAGGCTGTCTTTTCCATTTCTTTCTTCTTTCTCTTCTTTCTCTTCTTTCGCTTTTCTTTCCTTTATTCTTAAATATTCAGTGTTCTTCAGTGAGTACTTCTTTCATCTATCCAGAAATAAATTGATAAAAAAAAATATGTTAAGACGTAAACCATCTTCAGTTCATTCGTATCACTCTAATAAAAGCAATCATGCAACTCATCATCCTACTCAAACGAATAATGCTACACTCGCGTCATCACTAAATAAACTCAATGGGAAAGCAATTATTGATGCTTTGAAGAATAACAGAAAAGTAAGTCAATCCCCCTTTTCATATAGTTTTTTAACAATCATCTAAATCTAGAATGCCCTGGGTGGACTACTGGGAAAACAAAGAGCATCACTGGGTAATCTCAGGCTGTCTAAATCATCCACCACAGCCGACCATCATCAATCATCTACTCGACAGAATGAAACGTTCAAGACAATGGACATGACAATGAAGAGAAGGTCAACAGGCTGTCTACGCAGGGATTCCATCTACTCAAACAAAAGCATCAAATCAGCAGACATGACCTCTACGGCCAAGGTAAACAATGTGAATAACTCATTTATTTATATAATAAGAGAAATCTAATTAATCCATATTTAATTTAGGTTTGGAGATCACCTGGATACTATGAGATCCCCAATGTTTTTGGTATCGATTGCTTCCTTAAGCCTGAGCCTATGCCTGAGAAGACATACAGATTACGCACTGTGAATTTACAGAAACATATATCAAAGCATCCTTGGCGTTCTGCTAGTCCTTATTCTGAAATACCTCAACTTCCACCCTTGATCCGAACGGAGAATGAATTTGAACGACGCATTCGGAAATCACTGCCTAAAGTACCTATTTCCTCATTGGATCCCCGAAATAAGTATGGAGGATTCAAAGAAATTGGCACAGGGTAACATTAATTAATTAAAATATATATAATATATTAAAGCCATTCAATGTTTATTTATAGTGTCAATGGTGCCGTAATTAGAGTCAACCACCGATACAAAAAGAACACATTCCTGGCTATTAAACGATGCCACCTTGACCCTGATCGTGAATATAGAGCAGCCATCATACGTGAATTGTGTATCATGGCAATGGGTCACATCAATCTCATTCGACTTCGGGAAGTATCTCTATGGAAACAGGATATTTGGATGGCTATGGATTTACAAAGATGCTCTGTATTTGCAGTCCTCTGTAAGCGTGATATTCCGGAAAATTATGCAGTTTATATCACCTGCGAAACTCTCAAAGGCCTCATCTATCTTCATTCTAAATCTTACATTCATCGAGATATCAAATGTGAGAATTTATTGTTGGGTTGGAATGGAGAAGTCAAATTAGGTAACCATGACAACACTCTCATATTTCATCCTGTCTAAATTCTGTTTATTTATTATTATCTAGCTGACTTTGGTCTAGCAACGAGAACTACCAAGAAGAACCGTGAAAGACTAGGTACAAGTAAATGGATGGCACCTGAAGTTATTCAAGAACAATATTATAATGAGAAGATAGATATGTGGTCACTTGGCATAACTATAATTGAAATGATGGATCGTGTACCACCTCACTATCTTATTAAAAATGACGAAGAGCTCTTCCCAGCCATATTGGGTGAGCCAAATCCAACATTTACCTATAGTTATCCCACTATGTATATGAGAGGTCTGGTTGCCTGGTTACTGGATTTGAACCCAGTGACACGTCCAAGTGCTGCTGATGTATTACAGGTAAAAGAGGTTCTTTCATCTATTCAACCCATACTCATAGTGTGTTTATATAGGAAATTGAAGCCCATATTCATGGCCGACTGTTACAATGTGCACATCCGAATGACATGAATAGATTTGTCACCAACTTGTTTGCTTCTATGTGATAATCAGCCATAGAAATTCAAATCATCTGTATATACCTATTATTAATCCAGCTATTCACACACACACACCTAAAATATAGCCTCCTTCCCCTTGACTTCTAAGAATGAATCAATTAATAAACTACATATTATTAGTATTTATGGAGTGTGTATCATGTGTTATACAAATTAATATCATATCAATGGACAAATGCATAAATTGCCTATGACAGATAATCTAGAAGGTGGCACGCATAGTGTAGAAGTTAAAAAAATTAACTTGCATTACAAGGCATTGTTATCTGTATATGTATTTCACCAGATGGAATGTAAGACCCTCTTTATCACAGACTATGTTTTTATTTATTTAAGCTTCCTAATACTGCTATACCCGAGTACTTTCTAACTTATAACTCCATTACATAATTGCCTATGAGGTGATAGTGAGCAATACTATACAATGTAGGTCATTCCTATAACTAGTCCTTACCTGGAAACACACCCACAGTTCCTCTGAGTTTACCTGTCCACCAATCATTGGTATCATCCGTACGACTGATCAGTTGAATCTTATCATCCTTCTTAAAAGATAGATCGCCTTCTGCCTGTGCATCATAGTCATAGAGTGCAAGGACATAATTGATTTTCACTCTAGGCGGTATGGCTGTTTTGGGAGGAACAAGTCCAGTGGGGGCTATGGGTGCAGTGGGTGAAGTATAAGATGTGGCAGGTTGGGCATATTTATGTTCCTGATAAGCAGGTGGGGCTGCCTGATAACTAGTTTGATGGAATGATGGCTCTGGCTGATAACTATTTTGGTGGAATGATGTGTCTGATTGATAAGCATTTTGGTGGGAAGAAATAGGAGATGTATTCGAGTTCTTGAGTTGAGCCCTTTCCTGAAGGGTCAGTTTAGAACTGTTGGCCCCACCAGATACTATACGGTAGATGAAAAGGAATAAGTCTTTCAATAGCCATCGGTATGACTGAGTTCTTTTTTTTTTACCTGTAAGCCAAGCTTTCCCACCTGATTTCAATAAATCAAGTGATTCTATCTCCTCCTGTGCATTGTATTGACCCTTTCTCCAATTGAAGCCTTCTTCAATGCCCATTGCATGAGTTACAAAGTGCTGCTCATTGGCATTCAACAACTCAAATGTGCGTGCATAGATCATCCCATATATTTTATTTTGGAGATAGTACATACTGGTGAATATGGGTTGCATAAACTGATGTTGTAGTAGGAAAAACGAGGGGAGATCTTGCTTGAGTGCATTATTGAGATATTCATAATCTTTAGTTGCAATGTCTAGCTGATTCTGCAGTTTCAATATGGCCTTTTCATCATTGAATGTACGCTGTTCCTTCACTGTTAACTTGGAAAGAGCTACTCTATGGCGATCATAATCTAATAACTTATGGTTGCGTTTTACTATTGTCTTCTGAATCTTCTTAACTAACTCTTGTAATTCCAATGAAGGGCGAATAACAAACTGGTCAATAGAGTCCTGTAGAGACAGCACTGTTAATATCACAGTTATCTTTACCCCACATGACTATAGCATACTAATTCAGGTAACACTTCTTCTCTGCAATAGGACATAGCTGCCTCTGCATCATTCACAGCTTGAATGGCCACAGCAGGATTCTGTTGAACTCGGCGCTGAACTCCGCCTTCCTGTACTTCTACTCCAATATATGGACTGTAGATGGTTGACAAAAATTGGGCCATTTCTGCTTGATGGGTCAACAAGGCTAGGGGTCCATTATATTTAGTCAGGTGTTGTGATATCTGCTCAATGGTATTTTACCTGCTATTCCATCACGGAATGCCTGTCCTTCTGTCTTCAGCTTCTCGATCACCTTGGATGTCTCATTAAACCTAGTTTCAAGATGAATAAATTCCATATCCTTTGTTTCTATGATGTGTTTTTGGTTATTAAAGAACAAAACAATCAAAATAAATGCCCATTGCATACCGTCTTGCTTCTTTGATAGTATTTGATGAGGCAAACGGCTCATTGCTTTTTGAAATCCCTGTTATAACACATCAAACACTGAAATATGCATGCAAATAACCCTTATCTCACCTTCCAACTCATTGTTTATTCTTGTTTAAATGAAATGTTAATTTAAAATTGAGATGGAAAATAGGAAGAAAAAGAAAATGAAGGGGAGGGAAGAGGTATTTGGTGATGAGCAAATTATTCCAACTCCGGCCATAGTTACCAATTTCTCAAACTGCATGTATTATCTCGATGTTGCTATGACATTGAAGAAGTGATACACTTCATCCTCGTCCATCATAGCAACCTGTATTCCACACGTATCACATACCACTTTATAATAATACTCATCCTCTGATGCATTCTTGGGCTTATATCGTTCATTCTTCACAACATGACAACTGCGTACAAACATGGCTCTGAATTGATTAGAGTATTTCTCGTGTCTATTATAGAAAGATAAGTAATTTTGAGATCAGAGGAGACTTATTCTACCTTTGGCAGCTATAGCAGAGTGTAGTGAAGCACATGGGACAACTGAGTATGGCATCTGTCTTCTCTTCTGTTGTATTGAATGAATCCTCTATGACAACAAGTGGTTACTATCTCAACAGTACCTATCTCTTATCTATCCTTTACTCTCAATTTGCTTGTTGACCCAATCTTCGTCTTTATCGTCTAACTCGGGATCATACATCAGCTCTTCGTCATTCAATACTTCCTTGTCTAGATACACTGCATTAGTCGTTATTCCTCTTACAGGTAATATTCGTCACCTTGTCTTTGAGTGGGTGGATCTTCATCATCAGAGTCAAAGTAGACAGCATCGTATTCTTCCCTTTTGCTCATACTGTCAAGAGAGAGAAAATAAATAAATAAAAAATAAAAATAAAAAATTGAATGACGTCGGGATTAGGATTAGTTTCTCCGAGGTTGAGATATTATTTATATTTCATCTTCTTCGCCCCCTTTTTTTCCCTTCTATCTTGTTAGTTCTTCTTTATTATGGCAGGTGCAGCATCACTTCATAAAGACAGGAACTTCCTTGCTGTTATTGGTGATGAAGTAAGCTGTTCAATAGAGGAAAGAATACATATTAAAATGTTTGGGATAGGATTCAGTCACAGGTCTGTTATTGGCTGGTATTGGCCATGTGAATGCACAACAGAAGAGAAACTTCTTAGTGGTAGATGCTAGTAAATATACGCTCTGAATAGAAATAGAGTCTATTGTTTATACTGTTTACATAGAAACCCCATTAGCCACTATTGAAGAGACATTTCTCGAGCTCACAAAGCGTAAAGATATTGCTATCATACTAATCAACCAACATGTAAGTATCCTATTGGGTCCAGACGCGTCTTTCTTTTATTAAAACAGAGCATATAGATTGCTGAAGATATCCGTGAATTAGTGGATGGACACAGTCAGGCATTTCCAGCTATTCTCGAGATACCCTCCAAAGATCATCCTTATGGTAACTATCTGATTTACTTTATTTAGAACTTGAATATTCATCTCCTCTTAATAGACCCTGAGAAGGATAGTGTCCTTAAGCGTGTAAGAAGATTGTTTGGAGAATAAAGATGCTAATACTCTGTTTGTATTGTCGCAAAAGAAAATTATAAAAGTGCTTGTTACAAAAGGAGTACTGCCACAAAGGTGTATAAAAGCTGATTATCTCTGTATTTTATTCTCATTAATGAGGGGGATTCTATATTAAATGTGTATCATGTTTGTGTATTGTGCTAGATAAAGGGTTTATTAAGACATCCTTTGAATGGATCTAAAGTAATATAAACAAAAAGAGTATATATGCATAGTGTGTATGGATAGAATAGGAAATAGCATTGTCATGTTATTAAATCAGGCATATCATTCATGTATTTCTACTGAGAAATAACTTACTTTGACACATTTTGAAATAGTCTCTCAATGTCAGGCGAGCAGCGAACAAAGTCATGATCCCTGAAGTTGGGTGTCTTCAATAGCTGAATGAATGTAGTAAGTAGGCCCCATGGATGAGGACGATTGACGATCAGGCGCTCTAGTAATACTCTGCTGACAGAGATTAGATCAAGCAGGTGGTATTTGAGTTATTTCTTACCTTGTAATCTGTTCCTTGATTGTATCTGACTGAGATAAAAAGAGGTGCAGGATGGCTGTACTGAAGAAGTGGGTGTGGTGGTTGGGATATCTCAGATGATCAGCAATAGCATTAAATAGGAGGTAATGGCCATAGGATTCCTTCATGTAGACAAGTAGATACTTATATATTCTAATTGCTGAATTCTCAGACAGTGGTTTGGCGGGATCTACTTTTGATTTGATACCTATGTAGAATATCAGGCGATTCAGTTTTATAGGATGAAGTTCCCCATCCGCCATTGTAATGTACTTGATGATGTGAGTGCCTATGGGTGATTTAGACTGTCCACTTAAATAGTCATCCATCACTGACTGAAAGTGTTCATCCTGTAAAACTTCATCATCCTTTGTCATCAGGGGTGGTAGTTCATTCATTGTGTCTAAATAGTCAGATGGAAGAGTGAATGGATCAGGTAATATCATACTGCTAGGAAATGCACTTAATATGACATTCCGTAATTGAATACAATTAAGAGGTAACAAGTCAATGAATGAAGTGTAGTATTCGGATAAGAATTCAGGATAATCATGGAGAATGGCCACTAGGAATCGAAGGGTACCTTGATAGAACAATTTGGATGAGTATCTCAATCCTGTCTTCTGCTGCAGCAATGTCTGAAGGAATTTGAGCTGTGCCACCATCAACTTATGGCAGATAGCCCATCCTTGCCTGTCGGTGGATAATAACAAGGGCAGAAACAGTCGATGGGAGAACAATTGTAGCCATGAAAAAGCAAATCCAGGGAAATAGAGCGGCTGAAGTGTGTACAATGTGTCGCTGTAGATGAACAAATGTTAGGATACTCTCTTGTAAGAAGCGGTGATTCTGTTTACCTGTAAAGAATAATAAACGAATGGACCATCTCTTTCTCCTCGCCTGTATTCTTCAGTTCAATAAATAAGGAACTAATGAGTTTAAGAAATGGTTTCTGATTGAACTGAGTTTCTGGATGTTCATGATAATGCGCCAAAACAAGCACAATAACAGACAGTGCATGTGACATCAAGGTTATCTTGAAGCTGTAATCGGTTCTCAATTCCAGCATGTGTCGTATTAGTTTAGTATAGGCACCCATCAACTGTTTCTTCCCTGGTTGGTATGTTTCAATGCATGTTTCGGTACATAATCTGAAGAAGAAGCATAACTTATCCACATCGGTCATAATATCTACAAACATCTACAATAATAATGAGCCCATATACACATAATCTAGCTCTAGTATATGTACCTTGGAACAGAACTGCTTGTAAAGGTCCTTGCTAGTCATCGTGAATCTGCATAATCTATTCCACTCGGCCAATAAGAGACGTAGGGAGAATGCATCCTGTCGGTTGTATTGATTGGATAGCCTCTGTGCCAAATGATTTATCCATTCCTGCGTACTTATAACAGTAATATAAGGATCCACTCAATACATTAACTACCTTCATTACCTAGCTGACTTTATCCTCATCAATGCCTTGATAGTCAAGAAATGATCATCTAATTGGGTCAAGGGATGTGCAGTTAACAAACACTGAGTCAATAGATTGGTTGTGTAATCTATCAATGTGTCCTCTTGTGTAGAATGTAGACTTCTAGATAATTGTACATCAAATTCTTCCAATGGAATGAATCCAAATCGAATGAAAGAGGCAGTGGCATATGGATTGAACTTCCTCTAAAGAAAACAAAGGTGAGCACAATAGACTAGGGGAAGAATCATGTATGATTTGATATCAATCATTACTTTACATCGTCTTCAGCATATAATATCCAACTCTGTACTTCTCTGGCCACAACAGGCGACAATTCCAACAGACTTTTTAGGAACCGAGTGTAGATCTCCACTGCAAATCCTGTTTCTGACTGATATAGTTGGTAGATCACTCTCTCTATTACCAGTCGAAACAGGGCTGGTGTCCCACTCTGGTTGACAAGTAGCGGTATTTGACGCATGACCAATGTGATGTCATGTTGAGCAGGTAACATACTGTACTGGATATTACCTGCCTGTTTGATAAGACGATCTAATTCGATCATCATTTGCTATGATTACACGGGTTAATTATGTGCTGTATATAATGTATGGCTAGTCATTTACTTCAACTTTAGTACTGAATATGTCCTGTGTCTGTATCTCAAATAAATCTATCAAATATGTCTATTAATCTCGATTATCTCATCTTCATACGCTTATCCTTACTCTGTGTGGAGGGTATCAAATTAGGTGGTGGTGGTTTATGAGCAAACATCTCATACATCCTTCTTTTGTTTTCATTGTTCTGGGCTATTGTGGGTGAATGAGGCATCAGGAGTGTGTATACTTTTTATTTAATATAAGGGGTGAAGGCGGAAACAAAAAAAAACATTCAGAGAGGGGAATAGCTAATTTTTTTTTTCTTTTCTGCTTAATTGATTCACCGACATTCGAAGTCATGAATTAACCCACTCTAAACAATATCTGGTTCTTTTTACCCTTCTTCTTCATGGTAGGTACATTATTATATGTTTCTGATTGGTCAGATTCACTTCCTTTGTCTGATGACCAAGCATTATTCATCTGTTGGGATGAATTGGTTCGACGCATATTAAGTAACATTCGATGCTTAGGTGTTGAAGCAGGTAATGAGGGGAATGCATTGGCAGGAGCAGGGCGGCTAGGTTTACTATAAGTACTAGATGACGGGCTGGGTGAAGCGGGGCGAGAAGTCGGGCGAGAATGTGGGGGAGAAGCAATTGTCGAGGCGGGTGTAGGTTTTATCATGGAATTAGTGATCGAGGCATTCTTTTTCTTTGCCTCTGCCTTGGGTTTATCATTAGTCCAAGCAGCCTTCTTTGGTTCTACCTTGGATTTAATCACCAAAACCCTTGTTGGTTTCTTCTCTTGAAATGTCTTGAACTTAGTTTCTAATACAGGGAAATGGCTCATCTAATGATGTTTTTCAGAATTAGAGAGAATACAGGTTCCTAGAAAATAGCACTTACTGTAGTATGCTTATCACGCCATACACGCACCAATTCCCCTTTCTTCTCATCCACATCCAGCAGATTCTCTACGCCCTTGAATATTTTGCTGGATATATCAATGCTATTATTACACAATCCCACTACCAAATCCACATATTCTTTGCATGTGATTTTACTCTTTCGATAGGCACTCGTCAATGATCTAAATTCCACTATCTTCTCTTTACTTTTTAACCAACCCTCAACTTTGGATATGAATGCTGTGTGTGCAGCAACAATAGATGAAGGGACCTCACTGTGATGACTACTCTGACTGGTATTACTACTGTTACTACTATTATTTTTACTCATTGCAGGTTGATCTACTCGAGATTCAGTCAGTGCACCAAATCCAGCTGGTTTCTTGAGTAGTCTCTCTTTTCCCTTTTTACTAGGGGCGCCTGGAATCGTACGGGGCTCTGGCTTGTGTGGCGCATCATTGACTATTAGTCTTTCTTTTCCTTTTTTACTGGGAGCACCTGGAATCGTACGGGGTTTTGGCTTGGGTAGCTCATCATCGTTTGGTAACAGGTCAGGAAAATCTTCTGGGGTAACTGCATTCGGATCAACTCGGGTAATGGCCACAGGTCGTTTCTCTTCTACCTCTCCATTCTTCTTCACCCTTCTCTTTGACTTCTGCATACGATTGTGATAGGAATCATATTGGAAGTTAACCTCTAATCTGCGCGCCTCTACCTGTGATGATCTCTGTAACCCTGAAATGGTGTCCCCGTGACATTCTAGTGCATGTCCTTTCAGATCAATGGCCGAATCAAACACAATAAACTTCTTTTCTAAACATTGTGGGTATAAACACATATGATGGCTTTCCTTAAAGTGGTCCTCTAATCTTCTGTAATCGACATAATACTCATGTTGGATGCCTTTCTTTTCACACAAAAAGCACTTTTCGTGGTTGTCTCGACAATGAATAAACAGTTCATCATTGCTAAAGAATCTTATCTGACAGAATGCACACAATGGATGTCCCTTGAATCCAGTTTCATCTTCTTTATTGAATTGACTGTCTCCTTCCGCCTCATGCAATACGAGGTGGTTGGAGGAGTAGAGAGTCTGTTCACAAGGAAATACCTTCTTATGTTTGGTGCATAACTCACTAAAGAAAGGAATAAGGTAACGAATGAATGGTGATAACATACAGTGCTTCTTACCAAAGATGGAGTCCATGGTCCTTTCTTACATGTAGTTTCAGTTTATTCCAATCCTCAAATAAGGCATTACATGCTGAACATTTAGTTGATAACAGGTCCATGGATTCCTTATACATTTCTTGTGACTCAAATTTAATATTTAACTTCTTGTCCATATAAGGTGTATTTGTTGGTGCATAGTCACAATAGGCTTTCTCACTCTCTTGACTGAATATCATCGTCTTCTGTTCTGCCTAATGATAAACAAACAGTTTAGAAGAAGAACATACACTCAGTAGACAAGAGATGGGGGGACTCACTTTACAATAAGGACAATGATGAGTATCATAAAGTGCTCTTAAACGAAGAGCACAACGGTGGCAAGTACGATGATCGCAATCAGAGACTGCATAAATATGAATAGGTTCTGTACAAATATCACACAGTTCATACTCTGTGTCTTCTTTATGTTTTAGCGTGGTATCCATTATGAAAGAGTCTATCGGTTTGAAGTAAAGAGAAGGAGAAAGAAAATCACTTCATTAAAAAAAGTTTTTTTTATACACGTTCCACTGATAATGGGGGAAGGGCTGATTTATATTTCAGCATACCAATCAGGGCAATTCATGTTGGAATACGGCCAAGAGTGGGTTGTCTTCCCATGGCATCTCATGTATCTAACATATTAGAAATCGATGACCAGAGCAGAGTAGAACAATTAACAGGGCCTTTACATCCATAAATGATTATTGACTGAATCCCATCAATATATTGGTAACTGGATTGATCATTTACTGTATCTCAGTTGACATATTACCCAACAATGGGACACATTTAATCACTGAAATATCTCTGCTCGAGGCCATCTTGTTTGTCAGTTCCTCAGACTAGCTGCTTTCTTCAGTACCTTCTGGATTGATTGTGAGAAAAGGAGATCGTGGGTTGGAGTAATACATTAGGAGAGTTTAGATGTTGAAACAGTTCTTAGGGCATCTACCAGAGTAAAACTATGAGGAAGCTCTAATTTGTCAAATGAACAGAGATCTTTAATGACTTCCATATCAAATTATAGAAAAGATCTGAGGCATTCCCAGTTTGCAGTTTTAATCATGAGTATTCAATGTTTGAGGATCTGTTTTGGTGTGAGTGGAATAGAAGCCTGTCTCATCTATACGAAAGATTTATAATTTTGATATATGGGGTAGGTATGGCATGAAAGACGAATGAATAGTGGCACTTCTATATTATACCAAAATAAAAGGCTGAGTTAATAAACAGTGATATTGAGTCGGAAATGGACCATATTAAGAACAGAGGGTTATGACACTTTAACCAAGGAATCGGTTAATTCAACCAAATAAATAGAGTATGGCAGTGGGTCATACACAACACTTAGACTGGGGAACTAAATACAAATAGAGGAGACAACTTGTATGACCTACATATAACATTGAAGACAAACACTTTTCCTTCAGACTTTCTTGGTGGGTGGAGAATATAGGCTGCATTGGTGGTGATCAATATTCATAAGCCACTATTCATCTTATTAATGCCTATATATGCAGTTGCCCGTCTACAATAGAATACAAATGAGTGAGTTCTATTGCTGATTGATCAGAAGAAAGAATTGGCATACAGGAAATGAGACGTGACTACTATTAGTAACCAAGTTACAAGATGTTTGATTCGGAGTTCTAATAATACTCGAATGAATTCTATCCCATACAAAATACTCTTCACCCCTTTATGATACCTCATCTCTTTTGCACCAAGTAAAGCTATACTCACACTATAAACACAGTTATTTCGCCTGTTATATTGCTAATAAAAGTAATATACTCACATTTATTTGTAAATTGAACTGATGAGTGGCCTCACTGCATTCTTACAGACAGAACTTTTGACACTATCGAGTGAAGCACGAAGGAAATTCCCAGAAATAAAAGAAGTAATGTAACTTCAGTTCACTGAAAACAGGCTATAACACTCTCTATTTACACTAGGCAGCTGAGAGACTGAGTGTTATACTAAGAAGTTATAAAGAAAGACCTGGATATAGTATAGCTAATGGTAAGATGGAAGACGATATGCAACCCTGTTATCGAAAACTAATATCTGGGAATAGAACTGGCAAAGACAGAAGATGCACTACGCCCTTTTGTATTGGCGTGTGAAACAAAGCAAGTCAAACTAGTCACTATTGCTATCGGCTGTATCCAGAAATTGATATCCTTTCATGCTATACCAGAAGTAAAAATAAGATACATGTTTAGTAGCATCAAATAGTAACATTTTTATATTACGCAGACATCAGTCCGAACTGTATTAAGGACACTGACTGACATCAGTTCTCATGGAATGGAGATACAGTTGAAGATATTACAAACTGTATTGCCCTTGTTGAATAACTATAGAAGTGTACATGATGATATACTGGCAGAGGTAAGATAAATGGCTGTTTATTAAGATGGCATTCTCAATGTTCCTTATAGGCGCTCTTGATCTGCTTCAGACTGCAGGATTCAAAGGTAGCAGTAGTTAATAATACAGCTGCGGCTACGCTGAGACAGCTGGTCATATTTGTGTTCGATAAAGTGTCCAAGGAAGATGGGTTGGAGTTAGAGGAAGACGAGGCTACACATGGTAGGGAGACGGATGTGATAGACTCTACAATCATCTAATACGACCATCCATTAGAAATTACTATTACCACAGGCGAACAGATCAAACTACATCCATGTGCCAAAGACGCCTATTATCTATTTCAAGACCTCTGTTTGCTCACCAATGGAGATCCCCCTGAATACCTTCGACTGAATCATCTATCAAAAACATTTGGATTGGAGTTGATTGAGAGTATTCTGACTAATCATTATGCACTGTTTAAAGAGGTAAGAGGAGATCAACCTCCTTCCGGTATGACATTTACATTTCGTTGTCTATAGCACACAGAATTGAGTTCTATCTTGAGAGAGCGTGTCTGTCCTATGTTCATCAAGAACTTCTCCGAGAAAAATGAATTTCCACAAACAATGCGATTGACTAGAGTTGTTTATATCCTTATCAAGCAGTTCAGTGAGATATTGGTAAACTACGAATAATCAAGGAACAGAATAATTGTCTAATCGGTCTTCTAGGTAATGGAATGTGAGATATTCTTGTCTATGTTTGTGAAGATACTGGAACCTGAGAATCCTCTATGGCTTAGAGTACTTTCTATGGAAGTATTCAAAGGTGTCTGTAGTGACCCAGTGTTGACGAGCTCTATATTCAATCGTTATGATCGACAGAATGGGTCAACTAATGTATTCCGTGATATGATAACAGGGTTTGGAAGATTAGCTACAGAGAAACCTCATTCAATTGGTGCAACACAGGGAGGTAGAGACAGTATGGATTTTGCATCAGGTAATGCTGGGGGTGGCTATACCCATTACTCCAATCAAACTGCAACAGGTATATCAGATAGTCTGAGTACTAATACTTCTACAATGCGAATACAATGGTTTGTGTTATCATAAGTCTCAATGGAATACAATCAGACTCACTTCTAATTTAATTATAAAGCATTGATCAGCTTGATAAAGCAGATCCACCTTCGATTCCCGAGACATATATTTTCTATCTGGCATTGATCTGTCTCAATTCTATTGCAGATGGGCTGGCAGGGTTTGCATTACCACAGTTCTCTCCTGGTGCCATCATTGACGAAACAGAGGACGATCCCATTAAGAAAGAATCTTTAACATTAGTGTCGGACATGGCCAATGTAGCATGGCCTGGTTTATTGGCCGCCACATCATTCTATCTAACAGCCAATTTAGATGAAGAACTGTTTCAAAATACAATGAGATCCTATCAAAACTTTACCAACGTCTGTGGTGTACTAAACCTTGTTACACCCAGAGATGCCTTCTTGACTAATTTATGCAAGAACTCGATTCCAACCACACCCCTCTTATCCTCTGCACTGATATCCAATAGCGGAAAAAATAGTAACTCCAATCTATCCAGCCAAGGAAATACTTCATCCCATACCATCGCCGTGTCATTCTTTGATTTACCCGTACATCAACAACAAGCACTGGCAAATATCACTCTAAATGAGAAAAATCTTTATAGCTTACGGGTACTTCTGAACATTACTATGTTTTTAAGTGGTGTGCTCGGTCCTTCTTGGTATCTTGTCTTGGAGACATTACAGTTAACCGACTTTTTGTTGTTCAATCGACCAGTTCCAAAGGGAAGTGCATTGGGTAACACTAACTCTTCTAACCCAAATGCCAATCTAAGAAGAACAGCTACTTCTACCTCTGTTTCCAGTGCAAACACTACACAAACCAATCCATCCTGTAAGCTTGTATTTTAAAGTGTCCTTTATTACAACTGATAATTATATCCTTTAGCTAATAATCAACAATTCATGGATGCCGATCATCTGACTATTATTCAAGCTTCTATGAGAAGATTATTCGAAAATAGCAAGTATCTAAGCGATGACTCTTTCATTGCCTTCGCTACTGCATTATGTCGATTAAGTTCTGAATTGAGTGGTGTTTCATTTACCACTGATCTATTACCTTCTTCTAGCAAATCATCAAGAGCCGTAAGTACATTGATATATGACAAAATAGGCACGACTAACATGTGTTTCAATAGGTTATATTCAATCAGAGATCATTTGCTGTTGAGAAACTGCAATATATTGCTACAATGGACATTGGTCGATTGGTGAATTCAGAAAAAGAGACTTCATCACAAATCTGGGATCTCATCATGTCCCATCTTATCTCAGCTGCTAACTACATTGGAACACCAGCCTCGATCAGAACACAATACTGTGAAGCCATTTCCGAGATCATATTGACAGCTATGAATTTTGTATTGTCTGAGTACAAAGAAGTCAATGAACTCATTCAGAGCCAACTGTTATTGGCATTGAATCGATGTATCAACTACAGACCACCTGCTTCAGAAGATAATAATAATAGTAATCAGTACGAATCTTATTCAGGGAGCAGTAAAATCTTTACAGAGGTACAAAAGATGGGCTTGGAGACATTAAATAATCTATTGCAGACATCTGGTCACTCATTCACTTGTGGGTGGGGATTGATATTCGATATGCTTCGACATATGGCAGCCAGCGCGATAGGTTCTGCTCCAGATTACAACGGGGATGAAGAAGATACCTATGATAATGGATCAAATATGGAGACAAGGCATGAAAGATCAAGCATCGACACGACTGTTTCTACTGCTAACATCATCACAACAGGAGTGAAGCCAGTAACAGGTCTAATTAAAATAGCTTTTTCAAGTTTACAACTTATTTGTACAGATTTCCTATCATTACTGTCACCTGATTGCCTCCGACAATGCATAGCAACACTAGGATCATTTGGAATGCAAAGTGAAGACCTTAATATCAGCCTAACAGCAGTAGGTTTATTATGGAATCTATCGGATTTTATTCAAACTAGACGTGTTGAACTTCGTGAAGAAGGTGATGAGGATGACAAAATTGAGAGATCCAATATGAATATAGACCTCTCCTTGGAAGGTGCTGAAGAATCGTCTCAGATATATAGTATACTATGGATGTTATTATTACTTCAATTGTCCCATACCTGCATTGATTGGAGACCTGAGGTGCGTAATGGAGCTAATCAGACTCTTTTCCGAACTATTACCATGAATGGGCATGTATTAGGTCCACACCTATGGAATGCATGTATTTGGCAGGTGTTGTTTCCGTTACTGGATTCAATTAAAATGTCCTCCATTCGTGCCTCTAAACTATCCTTTAATAAGGTAACATCACCCCAAGAAAGGGATTCTTCTGGGTTTATGCTCCATCACTCTAGAGACACTGCAGATAAACAATGGGATGAGACCAAAGTATTGATTCTGACTGGTATCTCAAGCATCTTTAGAGATTTCTTATCTGACCTGTATCAATTGGAATATTTTGACCGAGTGTTCACCCTATTGTTGGCTCATTTGGAGGATTGCTGTTTAAGATCCAGTCAAGAAGTATCCTTGGCTAGTATTAAGAGCTTCAAGACCATCGTTACTATCTCACCTGAATTTAAGGAACATGCAGACTCATTGAAACATCTGTGGCAACTTGCCTGGAAAACCTGGGAGTATATTGGAAATGGAATCAACAAATCAATGGAAGCAGATTCCCAACACCAGCAGGATAGGAACTCATTTGAACATGAACTCCATTCATTGACGCTTTCATTATCATCCTCTAGTGCAGCACCTATCTCAGATGATTTTACTCAGGACACTCTCACATCTTATGTGGGTATGTTCAATGATCTTTATTTGTTGATATCAGACAGTTTTACGCTAGATGATGTTAGTTCATTACTGAATGTGCTACGAAATGTGCTTGTTTATTCAACTAGTCCACAATATAGACCAGATATTGATCATTTATCCCCTCTTCAAGAGGCTGTATTGGATGCTGTTCAAGTTCTAAATATGGAGGAAGAAGGGGTGACTCCTATTGTGTTAGCAGATCTAGCTGAATATATGACACTTGCATTTCTTAGTCCAGCAGAAGACGGGGCCAACAAACATCGAGGCTATATCCCACCCAATCAGCGTAAATTCTCAACTGTCACCTACATTGCTCTTAATAAGAAATGCAGTACTCTAGTGGCCAATCTATTCAAACAGCATGCTCATGTTCTTGCTCTTTATACAGAAGGGGTATTTGAGCGAATGATCGGTGCTTATGGGCTACCGATGAAACTTAAATACGATTGCCCACCTTCCTATAAACATGGAGACGATAAGACTCCACTCTGGAAGATTGCAACCAATGGACTGATGGAGGTATTAAAGACAGGATTAGAAACAATGGATCAGTATGGGGAAGGTAAGGACAGGATAATCAGATGGGAATGACCGATACTTATCACAAGATTAGATGTACCTGAGGAGAGATTTATTGGTGTATGGCGTACCCTAGTTGATATCCTTGAAGGAAGCTTATTATCACCTAGCTCACCACCTGAGAATATGAGAATTGAGGAACTGGATGTAGATGAACACTTTGATATATCTGTGCTGGATGTGATACAGAATGATATTGTAGTGAATATGGGACAATCTAGAGTACCCTTAGAAGTGATCCAGAAACTAGTTCATGTTCTCAGAGAGAGTTCCCGACTCTACTACATAGACAACAGAGAAGATGAGGTGAATCATAAGGATAAGCTGTCGAATGATAGATCAAGCGATATTTTAGGAACAACTGGCACCATTGTACCAGTAATGAAAGAGTCTTTTGCTTATGCATCTTTTATGACATTATTTAGTTTATGTTCATCCGAAAAAGAAGGTGAAGAAAGGGTGTGTGAAACCATGTAGCTTGTTACTCAATATTTACTCTATTTAGATAACCCTGATGTACGTAGAAGGATTGCAGAAGTAGCCTTTCCTGTGTTACTTGATAGATGTGAGACTATACTAAGGAACTATACAGCAGATGAACATTTACTCGGTAGATGTCCTTTTCCAAGGTATTTGATGGGGTGAGGAGAGCTTTCTATCTATTTTATACATGCTTGTTTACAAGGAGTGTGTGTGAATTAATGTGTCTGTGTGTTTCAAGGATGACAAAATGAGATATTAACTTTATTGTTTAGAGTTAGAAAAGAAGAAATGCTGTTCTTTTTGAAGCAAGCCATACAGTTGAAGTTACAGTTAAATATTTTAGATATCGACGATATCCAAAGTAAGTTATATTGAATATTATGTATGTACATCTGATTGTTAATATGCTATAAACAGACTCTGTGAAACGGCTGCTGTTATCAGGACCAAGAGCTCATCTATTCTATTTGTATCGATCTTTATGTGATATGGTAACATGTGAGGATGAGGTGGTGGTGAGCCTGGTACAAGAGTGTTTATTATTAGCTGGTGAAGATATGGGCCTATAAAGAATATTATGGTTTATACGTGCTATGACGCTGCTCTTTTATTTACTAGTGATAATGATATGTTTTTATATTTATTGTTTATTGATATAAAAAGAGTTCTCTTTACTATACATAAAAGATGAAGGATGAATAATGTTTAACCATAGTAATTAAGATAGTAGAATGGGGGTTCATAATTTACAAGAATAAGAAGGTTGTAAGGGATGAAAGGAGTTTAGTAGATGATATTAAATAAAGAGAATGATAATATTTGTTACATAGAACATGAATATGTGTATGTGTGTGTATGTGTGTGTGTGTATGGAAGGAGAGGGGGGTTTCAGTCTGAACTCATACTTTCTAATTCATCATTTTCATCGTCCTGATCACTGGATATGGTAGCAATCACTGCATTAATTCCGTCATCATGTTCACTACTACTGCTCATAGATAATGCAGAGTAGTTGTAATTATTATTGTTATTAGATGAATAAGGCGGATGATTTGTCAATACATCACGGTGGTACTGAGGATAATACTTGATGCTCTTATCCGCTGTGGACTGTCGGCCTATCAATTTCTTCAGCATCTTTTTAGCGACCATCTTGCCCCTGAGTCTGTCTGTGGTGGCCTTTAATCTTTCGTTTTCCATGCGTATTTCTTCCAGTTGTCTCTCCAATACAGCATTTTGTTCTGATAGTTTTCCTATCATCAGTCTCATCTCATTTTGTTGCTGATTCTTTTTCTGACGGTACTTGGCCGAGGCTGCTTTGTTTCTGAGTCTTCTTTCCTGGAGTGTTAAAGGGGGCTGGGATGAGTCATGTTCGTCCATTAGTTCTTCGTCATCTTCTAAACTCATACTGTTGAGTTTAGAGTGGTGTTGGTGATGATAAAGAGATCTTCTGGGTGAAGAAGATATAGAGGAAGAAGGGGAAGGTGGTGATGAGGCTTCGTATAATCTATCTTCAGGAGAAGTGGGTGGTGATCTAAATGACGAGTAGCGTTGAACGTGGTGATAAGGATGACTAGGAGCAGACGCTCTACGCTCCATGGTCTCCTTGTGAAAAGTGTTATTGATAACTGAGGATGAGAATATCGGATTGGCAATAATAGAGGATATTGACATGAGTTTCCCAGAAGGACCACTTTGGGGAATACAATTGTTATTATTATTACTTCTTGATTGAACCGATTGCATTTTCTATAAGGTAAAAAGTGATAGATTATACTCAGACAGAGAAAGAATATGAAGAAGAAGAAGGTGAAAGAGTGAGCTAAATAAAGGAAATAAATAACCCCAGGATCCCCCAATCCTATTCTCGACAGACCCCCAAATGGAGTGAGTAAGCACGGCCTGAAAGAGAACTATTTATAACAAGTATATATAATAACACACAGATAAAATAGAATAGTCAGTACTTTCAGGATTTGCTGTTTGTTTATAGTAGTCTTATTTCCTTGGTATGGTTAAATTAAAAGGAATTTTATATCTAATTAAGGTGATTCTTATTTCGACGACATCTCATCCAATCCTGCATCCAGCCAAGTATTTTCTCTAATTATTTGTCTTACATTGGGGGAAGGAATGACAGAGAACGGTGGTTGTTTGAGGTAAGTAGGCCAAGAAGTAGTAGGTGGATATGGATGAAGTAAATAAGCTGGAAACAGATGGTCTCAAATGTCGTTTTGTAAGGTATCCCTCTCTGCTTTTCATACAATAGTGGTGGTATATGTGTGTGTATGTGTATATATATATATGTTTATATTTCTATTTATTCTTCTATTCGTATCATCTTTCTATATCTCCTTAATCTGCTTCCCTCTTTGCCCACTGTTGGTTTCCCTCCCCTCCCCCTTTTTTATTTATTTACCCTGATAGTTTGTTGTTGTCTTTAAACCTTATTTTATTGCTGTTTCATCTTGATGCTTATTATTTCTGTCATAATGTTTCCATATATAGGCTTTACACAGTGGATTAAAAATAGTAGATTATTCTTAAAAGTAAAAATACGCAGAGTTGATTCCCTGACGGTGTCTATCGTGATATCTGTAATGTCTGTGTATACAATATCACTATGAACACAATAACCCCATAATCGAGTATATATACGTATACATTATCTGACATTATACGCATAATATATACTACAATTACTTCATTCTATCTTATTTATATAGGATGTATCATATCATCTGTACCATAAATAGCCCTATTGTTTGTTATAATCGGGTATACCTGCGCTTATATTATTCATATTATTACTATCGATCTGTCGTATGAATTCACCATTAGTGATATCTTTTCTACTTTCATTTATATCATTCCCTTCCATCCTATGAGTTATCAGCTGAGTCTGGTCAATCTAATTGCATTAAAGTTTCAACAGGCAGCAGCAGGCCATACTGAAAGGGACTTTATCTTGAATGTATGTTGCATGATCAAGTGTTTCATTTAGAAGAGTGATGATACAATCAATAGATTTATATTAACATTCCTTTTAGATGGTAGTCTATTTGAATTGTTATGGGTATCACCTACCCGGAATGTGTTTCTATGGCTGAGTTGATCCATTGATTATGCTAGGGTGGCCGCGATGGTAATCACTCCCCATCCAAATGTGTATAAATTGAGTTCCTGCATAGTTGTAATAGGGTGAACAACTATTTCATAAAATAAAAAGATAATCATCTACAACGATTGAAACTATTACTCAGTTAATGATCAGCTTTAATGAAAAATGGTAACTTAATGGATGCTTGTACTGTTGTAATACTAATTCCCCTTTTTAAACATTGATTTATTCTTATTTGACTCCTTCAGTGGTATATTATATATATATATATATATCACATCCACACTCTATAGAGAAGGAAGGATCTCAATTGAAATAAGAAGATTCTAACATCAGGAATAGAGTAGAGTCATTTCAGTTGAAAGTAACATTTGATATAAACATTGCAGTAGGATTATATGCTTGTTACCATTGTATTGTCATAATTGACCTTATTTCTTGTAGTGACAAAAAAAGAATCAGTCACTCATTATGCTATGATGATATCTCAATCCCGGTTAGAACACTCCCCAATACCACAAGCATGTAGGTTTGGATTTAAATAGAAGACAACCGAGAGGGGTCTTTTTTCTTCTTATTATTATATCATCAATGCAAGTTGGAAAAAGGGCGGTCTATGTTTATTGGACAGGGGGGGATAAAGAAGCTCATTAGAAATGACAGTGATTGTATATTCCGTGATTATATATGAAAGCCATGGATGTTACTCAATATCAGTGGTTCACAGCTGTGTGTAATCAGTTATATGACTATAGGGATAGATAAATAGATTTCCACTTTACCTCACCTATAAATAAAGTGTGGAATTACCAAGATTTTGGTTATTTCTTCATTATTACAGGATGAGAAATCGTGTCTACTTCATCACTCAGGAGAGAAAGTTCTTTATTTGGGTTTACAGATACTCATGTGGAAATGACTGTAAAAAGAGGCGGGTATATATTTTAACTTCCGCATGAAAAATCACTCTACCCCCCAGTTTTTACCCCCCCTCGCCTGTAAGTCATCCTCCTGTCCCTCATTCTCTCTTTTATATATACTCCTATAAGTAAGACATATTCCCTATAATAACTGCTCTATGCAGACACATGGAAAATAAGTATGAAAGTCACTAACTGTGTATGATTCAATACTAGATGTCAGAAATAAAGGAAAATCAGTTGACAGAAACAGTAGAGAATCCTGTTCAAGAAGAAGGTATGAATATTACTATGTGCTAAAATAATGTAGAGCTAACATGTAAAGCAGTTTCTGAGGAAACATATCAACTTACTGTCAAGTTACCTGGAAATGGTGGGGATATTAAAATCATCGTAAGTCTATTATTCAATTATTAGTAGGATGGTGGCTTTAGTTTCTGGATAGCTATATGCTCCATCAGCTACGTGTATACACTCTATATAGATATACTTTTGGTATTATTATGTATCCACTAACATATCTCTGTCACCTATAGACCAGTCCTCGTGAAGCTATTCAGGACATAAAGCAATCAATTATGGAATCTCCTGATACTTGTGCCAATTCCTGCTTCTATCTGTCATACAAAGGAAAGAGAATAAATGATTACCTGGAATTGGGTGAAGTGGAAGAGATCACTGCCAATAGTGAACTCGAGTTGGTTGAAGGTATATACGGTAATTGTGAATCTACGAGTTTATATATTAACATTTGACATAGACAAGTATACTGAGCGTGATGTCAGACTCCACATCAACCGTCTCCGTGATTTGTTGGCTGGTCCTTATAAACCAAACCCCAATACTGTGGGTATTGATCCTGCCATCTCTCTTTTGACAGCTATTACTGGTGATGTTGGTAAGTGACAATTCACAAGCTATAATAATACAGTATTGATGAGTTGGTTTTTAAGATGAGGATATTATTGAAGATGCAGACAAGAAAATGGATGAGTTATTCTCTGATGAGCCTATCCCTGAACATGCTTACACCAATGTAGACATCAATGAACGCTCTAAACTCTCACAATTATATCCTCAATCATTTCAAAGGATTGCGCCTGAATGCATAAAAAGCTTGGCACTTTCTGGTTGGAACCCTGTTCCTCATAGACAGAAGTTGAAGGGCGATCTTATGTATTTGGCAGTTACCATATTAGAAGGTGAAATTCTTCACATCACTGCCAATGCACAAGGATTCTTTGTGAACAACTCATCCAACAATAAGTTTGATCCATCCCCAAGCGCCACTAAACGTGCTTCAGCTCACTCTCTCATCACTCTTCTCCAAAAGGTGTCACCATTGTTTGCAACCAACTTCCAAAAACTCCAGGAATTTATCACTCATCACCATATGCTTGAGGTTCTTCCTGTCAATACCTATTACCCAAACCACCCTTGGGCAGTGCAACCTCCCGCTGTTCTTTTCGATCCCTCTCGTCCCTCTGAAACCTTTTTGAATTCGGGTTCTGATGCTGTTGAGTCTTTGCGTGATTGGAATGACGAAATACAATCACATCGCGAGCTACCTAAGAGTGTATTACAAGAGCGTGTGTTACGTGAACGATTGATCACCAAAGTACAAGCTGAATTTACCGAAGCAGCTGTTCGTGGCGCTATGGCCATTGTCAATGGTTCAGTTATTCCATTGAACCCCATTGAACCCGAGGAATCACACATGTATGTATATAATAATATATTCTTCAGTAAGGGCAATGATGGTAGAGGTACCTTCGAAACATTGGGTGCTGATGAAGCTGCCCATGTGGCTACTGGTAAGGATCTGGAAGGTGTCAAGATCTTGAACAGTATTGATCCCGAGGGACTCTATACATTGGCTAGTGTTATTGTTGACTATAGAGGTCAACGTATCATTGCTCAAAGTATTGTTCCTGGTATCTTCCGTCGTCAAAATGAAACTTCTATTATTTATGGATCTGTTGATAACGGTGTACAGATTGCCACTGATGAGTCATTCCACAAGTCCATCGGATCTGAAATTGCCAAGTCTCTTCATTTGGCGGAACATACTGTCTTGGATGAAAATGAAAAGGAAACCAAGCTGTATACTTCTCAGGAAACCAAGGGACTGTTGGGTGCTGATGGTCGTCGCTATATGCTAGACTTATATAGGCTCAATCCTGTTGATATTCTCTTCCAAGAATCTGAATGTATCGAGAAGGATGGAAAGCCTGCTTATCCTCATAAGATGACTTTGTTAAGACCTGAATTGATGAGCTTATTCTGGGAACACAAGTTCAGACAATGGTTGAAAGTTAAGTCTGAGGCTTTGAAGAAAGAAGCCAAACCTGTTGAAGAAGCCGATGAAAAGAAGGAAGGCAAGGCCGAGGAGAACATGAACGAAAAGGCTGTGGAGACACAGGAAGAAATGAAGATTGATGTAAATGAATTCCAGTTGACCTTTAATACGGATGTATTCACTAGTGCTAAGATTCCTGAAGGACAAGCCAAGGCCGATGAAGAGACAATTCGGGATGCATCCAAGTTTCTTTCTGAAGAAATCATTCCTAGTTTAGTACTTGACTTTGCCTCTTACTCTATTTCTCCTCTTGATGGTGCTGCCCTTACAAGTGCTATGCATCGCCGTGGTATCAACATGCGTTATCTTGGTAGACTTGCAGAATTGATTGCTCTTAGCAAAGATAAGCGTATTGAACATGTTCATGAACTCGCAGTTCGTGAGATGATAGTTCGTGTCTGTAAGCGTTTACTCCGCAATCTACTATCTCAGTGTTCTCTTGAGGAATCCAGCTTATGCATATCTCATTTCCTTAACTGTTTACTTGGTGAATCCTTCAATCCTAAGCCTTCCCCTGTATTACCCGCCGATACAAACAGAAATGACTTTGAATGGTCTCGTCTTACCCCTGCTATCCTAAAGAGTACTATTGAGGAACAGGTTCTGCTTCGCTTCCGTTACAAGCTTGAGAATAATGCCATTGAAAACCTCAAGTTCATTCCTACTCTCCGTGAGATCTGTATTCGTACTGGTATTCAAATTAATGCACGTGATTATCGTATCAACGCCTACACAACTGAAGAACTTGCTGTTTTTGCTGCTGAGGATGCTGCTATTCAAGCCAATGCCGATCGTAAGAAGAAAGAATCCTCTCAACATAACCGTGGAAAGAAATCTAAGAAACACAATGCTGATGATATAAAACGTCCCACCAGACGTATGACTACCTTCATTCCTGAAGATATCTTCAACATCATGCCTACCATCAAGCAAGCTTCATCTAGAAGTGTTTTTGCCGAAGAGACATTTGAAGCCGGTAAAATGAGCATTGCTCAAGGTCATAAGCAATTGGGTCTTGAACTTTTATTGGAATCATTAGCCTTGCATGAACAAACCTATGGCTTCCTCCATCCTGAGACTAGTAAATGCTATGCTACATTAGCAATGATCTATCACCATAGTGAAGATCGTGAATCCGCTCTGGATCTTCAACGTAAGGCTGTTATCTCTGCTGAGAGAACATGTGGTATTGATCATTCCGAAACTATCCATCACTATGTAAGTATATACATAATTATAGAAGAATACTTTATTAATATTTTTATATAGTTGAACCTTGGTTTGTTTGAACATTCTGCTGGAAGAAGCAAACTTGCTCTTCGTTATGTCCAACACGCCTTATACTACTGGGATCTTCTCTTTGGTCCTGGACATCCTGATTCTGCTACCGCCGATGTATGTGTTGATGATCTGTAAAAAATACCTAATGACTAAACCCTATTTCATAATAGAATAACGCTGGCGTGATGCTCCAATCTCTTCGTGACTATCCTATCAGTACTAAATTCTTTGAGAGAGCATGTGCTACCCAAGAGAATGTATTAGGTAAAGATCATGTCATTACCGCAACAGGTTATCACGTACTTGCCAAGGCATATACTTTGGAGGGTAATTTCCCCAAGGCTTTAGCTGCTGAGAGAATTGCCTATGGTGTATTTGATAAGAAGGTAGGAATGACAATTACTTGAATTAGATATGATATTTATTGCATATTTTTCTAGCTTGGTCCTGAAGACTCCCGTACCAAAGACAGTGATATGTGGCTGAAAGAATTAACCACTAATGCTGTACTGATTGCCCAAAAGGCACGTGAAGAACAAACAAGTACTATCCAACCTGCACCCGCTGTAAGTAATGTAGGGATTCCAAGCAAAGCACCAGAGGTTGTTCAAGGTGAGCTTCCCATTGAACAAGTCATGAAGTTTATCAATGGTGATGCTACATCAAGCAATGCACGAAAAGGAAAGAAGAAGTCTCAAAAGAAGCACAAATAAGAGAAACCTCCTTTCTAAACCAAATGTATAATATTTGTATGTTATTACATAGTTGAAGCTGATTAGATTAGAGTTCTAAGATTCAGTTTGTATGATTACTTTTTTCTGTATATGCCACTCTCTAATGTTAATTGAAAATAAATAAAAAATAGAACTATTATTAATATAATTTGATTTTCTACTGTTCATCCATACAAGATTAGTAACCTAATCATGATCTATACTGCGATAGGCCATTTAGAGATTTGTTTTATTGCTTAGATTGATAGAAGATGGATAACTTCTGATTACAAACAATCTACCATCATATGTGACATGTATTCATCAATGATGATATGTGACAAGCGTGTATTATGAGTTATCTCACTTATGCATGAAATATAACTGCCTGTTAGGGCGCAAATTGAAATGCATGGCACCTTAAACAGGTTTATTAAATGACCATTTGAAGTGATAACTTCTTCCATGTTATTCTATCTACCTTATTCCCCTTTCTCCTTAGACTACGCATTATTATTGTTTATTTTAGTTAGAACCTTAATATGCTATGTGTAATTTCGCTCTCTCTAAATGAATGTAATCTCTCTTGATGCATTATTGTTTGGTGTATATTGTAATTCTCGTATTTGATTAAATGGATCATAGATTGCTAATTATGTTATAATTAGACAGGTACATGATATCTATTCCACCTAGCATAAAGCCAATTCTGATCCTATACTAATGACTCAATACGTTCCATGCACATAACTAACCTATAATGCATCAACCACCACATTATTTAATATGATCACATTGTCCTCTTATTGCATGTTTCCCTTATATAGCCTGTCATCCATTGAATTATGTAAGTGGTTGTACATGCAAACAGTGTGAAACCAGCATATATAACCCAAATCTAGGGAGAACGTAAAACACATGCCCTTTATAGTGGGTGACTTCTTGATAAATATTATACTGACCTGAAATAGAGTAAAGTCTGCTTCTAGAACATTTAGATAGTTATCAACCAATGGCATGTAGGTTAAAATGATGCATTAGTCGAAAGTAACTAATTAATACTGACAAGATGATATTCGTTATATGAACTGATTATATTATGTATCGTCTTACAGTGGGAAATAGTCATCAAGTCAATACAGAGTCAAGGTGATATTATTTTTACTGCTTTAAAAGCATATTGGACATTAACTACTTAATAAAATAAAGTTTCCGCTGATTGCGTCGTATCAAATTTAATGTATGAACTTTGTCCCTATGATCTCCAGTGCATCAATCAGATAACATAATATAAACGATAAACCATCCACTATAAAAATATTAAAAAGGTGACAGCCCAACGGGGGGGTCGAACCCCCAACCTTGAGATTAAGAGTCTCACGCTCTACCGATTGAGCTAGCTAGGCTTTCTTGTGTTTTACATGAAGGATTTAACTTATATACTTAGTTTTTAAATTTTTGAAAGAGAATTATGATAGATATAGAACTTATATTAATGTTTTTTTTGCAGTTTACAAACACACATGCGCTTTATTTATCAGAAGATATAGTTAAAAAAGGTGAAACATATCAGTAAGCTGCTTATAGTTAGCTATAAATTATATACCAGGCTTCTATAAAATGAAGCTATATTATTGGATAAGCATACATCAATGACACAATTAAAAAGTTCATGACGATCAAAGTGATATACTCAAACCAATCGAGCCATCACATCGAGTATTATAAAAGGAGAATCAGAAACTATAAAAGAGGAGTCAAAACAGACTTAATGCAAGCAAACAAAGCTTTGCTCATATAGTATTTAACTCCGAGTTGAATCCATTTGCCCAAAGATGAGAGTTGGCTCTCACATTATCAGTGTCAATAAAATATTTTTTCAGGTTACCAATCTACAAAGACGACTGGAACGTTGATTAGTCGAAGCTTTACTTACTAAAGTTATAGGCGTATATGAGCGCTTCTTTTTATGAATTATCTCTTACAATGTATGACATACATTGACTTATTCTAGCGTAGCAGTAAAACATTGTTTATGACAGAAATACGAATATACAAAGCACTTTTCCTCATAGATACTGCTTTAACAAGTATAGGCATTGTATTGAGACCAAATATACTGAAAATAAATCTACTCCATGCCCTAGATAATATTTAATGCGAAGAAGATGCTAATAAAAACATGCTAAGTGGCCACACTCTATGTCGATTGTTCTATCAATCATACATGAGTATAAGAAATGTTTGTGTGTTTGCTTTCCCTCTACTGATGTTTCGATAACTTGATTGGCTTTCAAATTGATTAGTAATTCTTGGCGGTGGAAGGTGTTTTCATATCCCGTGAAAATTGCGTCTTATTTTCATCTACTTCCTCTTCTCATTCTAATTCGAAATGTCCTCCCGAAGAATATTGAGCACAGTGATAATCAACACTAGCAGAGCATACTCCCAGCGTATTATTTTACCTGTTGTGCAAGCTAGAAATGTGTTTAATAAGATAAATGTCACCAGTATAGCTACACGTCCTTCCTTATTGAAATGTCATTACAACACCCAGTCAAAAGATACATTCGAAGTAGTAGACTTCAATGATATTCAGTCTATTATTAAGCAGAATGGAGAGGTATATTAAACTGTAAACTATGAAGCACATATTACTAATTATGAATAATCAGGGATATCACTTAATTGATGTAAGAGAGGCACAAGAAGTAGCAGGCGGTGTTATTCCTACAGCTCGACATGTCCCATTGGTAACATACTATATTAAATGCGTATCAATACATGTGAACTAACTGTACTTTCTTTATATACAAAAAAAAGAGTCAATTCGATAAAGCATGGTTATTATCTGATAACGAATTCAAAAATCAATATGGGTTTGATAAACCCCAAAAGGGTGAAAGCATTATTCTCTATTGTTTAGGTGGTGTCCGTAGCACAAAAGCAGCCAACTATCTGTCGACCTTGGGCTATGATAAGTAAGTGCTCTGCAGTAACTGATTTCATATTACTAATAATTGTATATTATAGCCTTAAGAATTACATTGGTAGTTGGGCTGACTATGTTCAACAGTTAAAGGAGAAATAAAGATCATGTACTCTCTCCTATTGTTCACAACTTATTATCCCCTCTTTATCTAATTCTCTTATTGTTATATGCATTTATTATGTAATTTTATTCTCAAATACATAGATACTATGCATAATAACTATAGTGATGGTCATGGCAATAGTCATAGTAACAAATTGGCTGGAATCACAGCAGTAGTCATAGTAATAATAAAAATGTATATCGATCATTCAATAAAGAAAATTATCGGGTATCACTCTATCCTTAGTCACCCTCCTTATTATTTTATTATTATCAATCATCACCTCCATCATTTATCTCCTATTTATTTACTCTATTCTTCATTTCTTCCCTCTTTCTCTTACTCTCCCACACTCTCAACCTGATCACATAATTATACATAGATAAACTCACATCTATACACCATCTCGCACAGCTCACTTTATATATAGTGATAGCATATAATAGATAGATATACTCTATTTATATGCATAATAGTCATCCATACTAGCAGAAATCCAAATCAACAACTCTATTTATTTCGTACCCTACAGAACTACATATTACCTTATACAACCATAACTCTATATCCATTTAATATGGGTACATGTATATCAAGTGAAGAGCGCGCTGAAAAAAGCAACAGTTATCGTATTGATCGGTCAATTGAAAAGGAAAGTAAGAAGTTGAAGGGAGAATACAAGATATTATTGCTAGGTATAGTAAATATGAAGATGCTCTCTTAATTGTTCACTTACCTTAAAATCTACTGAAGGCAGCGGTGAATCAGGAAAGTCTACTATATTCAAGCAGATGAAGATCATATTTCAGAATGGTTTTACTGAAGAAGAGCGTATTCATTGGAGGTTGATAGTGCACAGAAATATTATACAATCTATACAGTCTATTGTGAATGCACTGATCCAGTTTAACTATCAACTTCAGGATGAGAAAACGCTTTATGAAATACAACGTATTAGTAATTATCGTTTAGAAGATCATATTGATCCACAGATTATTGATGCTATTAGTTTAATCTGGAACGATCCACTTGTTACTTTATTATTAGATGAGAAAGGGAGTGAGTTTTATTTAATGGATTCAGCACCCTAGTGAGTATCTGAGGATGATACCGATGTATCCATTTCTAATATCCTTCTTATAGCTTCTTCGAAAATATCAAGAGGATAGGAAACGCTAACTATATTCCCGACAATCAAGACATATTAAGAGCCAGATCCAAGACTACTGGCATAGTCGAAACAAGATTCACAATCGAGAAGACCAGCTTCCAGTAAGTGATATATATTCATCATAATAAACAGCTTATTAATGAGTACACAGCATGTTTGATGTAGGAGGACAGAGATCAGAAAGGAAGAAGTGGATCCACTGTTTTGAATCAGTTAAATCCATCATATTCTGTGTATCCTTATCTGAATATGATCAAGTGTTATTGGAAGAGTCTAGACAGGTAATTCAAAAGTCTATCTATAAATGATAATTATGCTCATATGGATATACACATAGAATCGTATGTTGGAAAGCCTAGTACTATTTGAATCCGTTATCAACAGCAGATGGTTCTCCAGGACAACCATCATCCTATTCCTAAATAAGATAGACCTCTTCCAGCAGAAGATAAAGAAGGTGCCTATGGAGCAGTTCTTCCCTGATTATGGTGGTGGATCAGATGCCAATAAGGCCGCCAAGTATATAATGTGGCGATTCAATCAGACTAACCGTGCTAAATTGAACATATATCCACAGTAATTGTTATATTCAATTATGTCCTATTAGATAATTAATCTATTCTATTCCATTCTATTCATATTTTAGCTTAACATTGGCCATAGACACAATCAAGGTAAGAACCTAAACAGGTCATGCATTAACTGTAGCTAACTGTTTTTATAGACTAGATTAGTGTTTGATGTGATCATCTCTACTATCATACAGAATAGTCTTATCGACTCTGGAATACTATAATTGAGTCATATGATTCTATTACTATCCCTTCTTCCATATATGTATACACACCGTATATCCATATACTATGTATTCATATATCTATACACCCTGTATACACATACATATATACATACATCACACATACATACATCATTATTATTACTATTCACTGCCATCTAATATCATAATTTAACCCTTTAACATAATATCCCTCAATTAATTAACATTGAATGAAATCATTTATACATATTGCTCATTATGCATATTCCTCTGTTATTCTTTTTTTTCGGTTCAATGCAAGCAGTATCGCCCTCTCTTATTTTACTCAATTCAATAACAAACAACACATAAAACGGATAAATACGTAGAGAAGACGTTCTGACATTTTAGTAAAATGTATCAATAAGTAAACATTATACTCGGCTATCATGAAATAACTGATATTTAAGCGGATTCAGCAGCGACCACCTTCTTGGCTTGAGTACCTTCACGGAAACCATTCTTGAAACGACGGTGAACATCCTTCAAGTGAGCCATGCGACCAGTACCGGTAGTCTTTCTTCTCTTACCCTTGGTGGACCAGTTGACTGATTGTATGATAAATCATTAGAAGCATGTTCAAGACCCATAGTGTAATGTCATGTCGAACAATGTATATGTTATACACATGCATACACAATCTATATATACCCACACCCTCTCTCTCCCTCTCTCTCTGTTTATTACTTACAAGATCTCATCTTAGCGGCGGGATAACCACATTGAGCACAAGTTTTCTTTTGTTTGTGGAAAGAACGTTGACCACAACGACGACACAAAGTGTGAGATTTGGTGTGACGCTTACCGAATGAACTGGTACCCTTAGACTATAATAGTATACATAGTATTAGTACCTTTATTATGCATACCATATATATCGAATATTATCATAAATAGCAATACAGGGGTAAATAAGAGATTAGAGTAGAATGTGCAATTGGACATCTACATGTCTGTTCATACAAGTCCATTAAATTCACTATCCGCATCCATCCAATGACTTATTCCATCCATCCATCCAAGTTACATATTCTATTCTTATCTATCTCTATTGCTGTATTGATGATAATATCCTTCTATTGTACATACCATTCTTTAAAAGATTAGCACGTAGAAGGAGGAGCCACCGAGATTCAATTTTGATAAACAACTTTACCTCTTTTCGCTCAATGAAAACAAATTGAATCTCAGCCTAGTAGCCATTCTTCCCTTCTCTTATGAATGAAGATGGATTCACACCCGGATCATGATCAAAACATCTCTTGTATTGGGAACAAGTTGTGTAATCTAATAATTGGTATTATAAACATGTATAATTACTCTGATTGTACCGATATGTTTTTCCTCCTACGTACATAAATGAATTTGAATAAAGACTATCAGTCACACTCAATGCATAAATAACGTTTTAATCAATGGTGCAGGTATTCTTTCATCTTTTTTGTTATGAACACTTCATTGATACTGGAGGCCTTAAAAAATACAATAGGAACAGACTCAGAATCGAAATTGGATGCAATAAACTATCTTAATTCACTTCATTCTCACCAAGGTACTAACACACACAAAAAAAAGAACAATACATTCAGATTAACCTGATTCACATTGTTTATTTAGAATACCCTGTACTACTCACCCAAATAGCCGTGTCTGATCAATATGGGTTAGAAGACAGACGAATATCCTTTTTATGTCTATACGAATACCTAGTCATGATATATAAGTGAGCTAATATTCCTTAACTGTTTGTTATTACTTGGCAGGAATAACTATGCAAAAGTATGTCATGACTTACTGGTCAAAAAGTGATTCCCCTGTACAAAGTTGTACAAAGTACTTGGTACAAAAAACCATTGTTAATGGTATAGTGGATTCCAATCTTCAGATAAGATCAATCAATGTTTGCATTATAGCAACCATGGCTAAAGACGATTTTCCCAAGGAGTGGCCACATCTTATAAGCGATTTGATTAAAATGATGGAAACAATGTCTTCTGTCTATTCGATTAACGGCATCCTATTATTATTATCATCTCTGATTCATAAAAATGAAGAACAGCATTACTTTGTAGACATTCTTCCACCTTTGCATGCTTTATTGATATCTGATTCAAAGGTAGATGAAGTACTGTCCATAATATCACTTTAACTTATTGTTCTACAAAGATATACACATCATCTATCAAAAAAACAATCATCTCAATATCCACAAAGATCATTATGTCTATCTATTCCTCTAAACATCATACAGATCAATCCAGTATCCGGTGTGAAAGCTGGTTCAACTCAATGCAACCTTTCTTATATCGCCCTTGTTCCTCCAATGAACACCATGAGCTGAAGCAAGAATGTATCGTGGTGAGTTATATTTTATTATAATAGGCTACTATTAGGTATTCAAGTTATTATATAGTATTTCCTCGAAGTTTATAGACTATTTCCTGAAGTAATGAAACCTCACTTGTCCTTTATTCTGCAGACAGTCTACAAAGAGATGCAGAATATGAGAATCGATTTCAATTATTGGTTAATGAATGACACAAAAAGTGAATCAGCACAGTCATTTAAAACGATCCTTTGTAATTATCTAACACAGTTGGACTCTATCTTATCCATCAGCGCCTTAAAATTAGAGAGCGAAAAAAACAGAAAGGAGTTTTGTGAACTCTTACATCTATTGATAGAGTACATGCAAATATCAAAAGAAACTGAAACATGTCTATTCTTTGACTATAACTACTTCATTGAAGAAATTAATAGAGTAGATCAGCAGGATAGATCAGTAAGAATGATTACCACACAAACATGGGAGGTAAATCATCGTTCATACTCTATAAACATCACTCATATTTTAAAATGTAGCATATCATAGTATTATATGGTCGCAAAGCCCTAACAACGATGGATTCAGTTATCAAATCTATCCACTGGCAAACAGAGAAAAAGAAGAAGATGGGTGACAATCAATGGTATTTAGTCACCGGGATACATCTGATGTAAGAACTAATGAGTGTATGACCATGCTCTAGGTGGCGCATAGAAGAGGCTTGTATACATTGTGTTTCTTTGATTCCACCAATTTATCACGAAAATCTTTCTCTCGATTACTTCATGCACTATATTGTAATACCCAGCATGTATGAATTACGTAAGTCTCTTTGTCAACTTTTTACCTTTCAAAAGTCTGACATCTTCATTAGATTTTCCCCTTCTGAGAGGAAAATCTTATATTTGCCTGTCGTTATTTCCCAACTCTGTATCATCAGATAAGACGCACGAATGCTTAGAATATATCGGGAATTCCATCCATCAGCACAATTACCCTATTGTCAACATATCAGCTCTCAAAGCATTTGAGAAGTAAGTTGATATGTTTACAAGGTGTCCTGTATTAATAGAGCTTCTTATGATAGTTACTCTTCTGATTGGTTGAATAGCATTGTTCCTTTTCAGAAACACATTATTGTAATTACATGCTCTCTGATCTATGATGCGTCCGATAATTCTTTCCCATTTTTGCTAGGCCTAGTGTCTTTGGCTATCAATGTAATTACTACTGAATCCTATCTTGCCTAACGCTTACAAGATTTAACTAAATTAGATGGATATTTTGAATGCTATTCAATTTGAGAATATGATCATACCTATGCTCACAGAAATATGGTCAAGCTATCCATCTTACACGAATACAACCTTTGAACTTGTTAATGTAGCTATCAAAGAGTTAGCTGCCATAACCAATTTCTACCCTTTTCTTTGCTCAAGAATGTTGAACATCTTTCAGAAATCAATCACTACAGCCAAGCGCGATATGATTGTACTTACCGTAAGAACCAATAGATAGAAAAGTTTGTATCATCTTTAGTAATATTTGATATTTAGTCTTCTTTAGAGCTATTATCACTTTTGCTTGAGAAGGGGGAATCCCCATTAAACAATTACTTTACAGAGACATTGTTTGTATTCATATGTGACCTACCGTATTGTACATCCAGCACATCAATCAATCAGGTAAGACAATTACCTGATGTCTTCATAGTCACTTACACTTGTCCTATTCAGAGTATACAGCAATGTTTATTGCAGTTTATTATCAAAGGCGCTGACAAGATATCTAGGTGGTAATCTATTTATATATTACATGTTCTATAAAGCTAACGTTACATGAGGTTTAGGTCAAACAAAGAAGGAAGGTCGGGTGTGGATTGTGTTCTCAATTATATTTTGAGCATAGTAGGGGATGAGGATATTATGCAAACCCACGATAATACTATAATAGCAGATATCATACTACAGCTAGCTCGAAGGGTGAGAATATTCAGGCCATGCAAGGCAAAGTAGCTAACATCAGAGTTTCAATCTAGTTAGGAGGCTTATTTACTGTTAATATACCCAGGATACTCTCTCCTTTACTTGTTCAAATGAGTAAGGTACACCAAAGTGGATTGTACAAGGTAACCAAGTAGATAAGATCAGGCTTCTGTGGTCATTAACAACGATCAATCTAGCCTCTATTGATAAACTTTGCCCGTTTGATACTACAAGATAATCTGTATTTATTCCAGTTTTTGGAGAATACGTTTATTAACACAAGGAATGGTTATGATATTATAATACCACTATTGCTGGATCAATTCGAGACCATGTCAGATCCTGAAGAGATCAAGATAAGGTAAGTTTAAGATCAAGAGTACTATATTTTACTCAAGATATCACATATAGCTCCATAGTATTGTGCAGAATATATTTAGCCTCATGCAATACTACAAGCCTGAGAATGATGAAAGTAAAAGGTGATGCTATCACTAATCCATTCAATGGTAGATAATGATAATTGAAGTGAACTTCAAGAAAACTAAATTTCCCTTAGATTCCAATGTATATGAAATCATCAGCCTCCAAACTAAAATAGCCAAACTAATGATCTCTCAGCTGTCTCATATGATAACATCCGAAGATCAAGGTTTGGAATTTGTCCATGTTTACAGTGATGAACATGAAGTCGAGGTACATTAAAAGTTAAGTTTATTTTTAAATTGATAAGTACTGAAACAGATCGAGTAGGATGATGGCTGGGATATATTAGAACCAGTTTCATTGACAGGTATGGAAGATACCAAAAAAAAAACTGAATAATGTTATGCAAAATAACTCATAGCCTGTCAGATGAACAAGATTTGAGGGAGTTTCATAATTTCTGTACAATCGATGTGACCATTAAAGAGGATAATATTGAATTGAAGGTATTGATGTGGATGATACTTTATATCTATACTGATGAGTGGATATTAGGATTATCTATTGGCATTTATTCAGGATTGTTATGCCAGCACCACATTCAGTCAGATCATACAAAAGGAAGTTAATGATGAAGACATGCAGGTGTTAAACTCTGTATTACACCATTATCAATTGGAGGGATAGAAGAGTCAAAATAAATAATAAATGTTTAGTCTGAAGTAGACCATTTCCACGATAACACTGAACTAATCATTGTAATTACACATGAGTACTGATAAACAATACAATACCCATCTGCATTGTTTTCTGAGCGACCTATAATATATCCAGCTGTCAAGATGCCCAATGCAGGGCCAAGGCCAGTATAAAAGGCTGCCATTATTCCCTTTATCTTGAGCCTTTGATGATCAATTAGTATAACTGAATCTACCTGATATGTCGATAATAACCAAAGCAAACTAAATGAAAAGCCTATGCATATCATCTCAATCTCTATTGTTATTTCATATCTCATCTGTAACGTTATATACCTTGCAAACACTGTAATATGAGAACATATATTTTAGTCCAAAATACTTCAGGTTGTAGATATGTATAGGCCAATGAGCATATAATCAAAATGGCATGTGTGAAAACAACAATACAGTAAGGCTGAACATGTTGAATCAACTATAATGAGTATTAGTTTTGTTTCTCTTATTCGAATACTTTTTCAATTACAAACCCAATAGACCCAATGATGTGCGATTATGTCTGCAGCAATGAATAAACTTCCAAACAAACCTATACAGTGCATTGGTAACCCCAGGGTATCATGGAAGTAAATGTAATTGAGTGAATGCGACATTCCCAAAGTGACTCCAATCATGAATAATGATCCCATAAATGAATTCGTAATCTGTTTTGTTGATTCTGTGCTTGGGTTGTGAGCAGAAAAAGGATCTTCTTCTAATATCGATTGCTGTGTTCTCTGACCATTCTTTTTTGTGTACAGCCCTGGTATATATGAAATAAGTACGATGACAGGTGCTTCGGGCGAAGGAAAAGGTAGACGTACTAGTTCAAATGATGGTGGGATGCTGTTCGTGAAAGGGTGATCATTATTGAAATTTAATACTGTCATTGGGTTGTCACTCATATAATGGCTCGAGCATATATGAACATTTTGAGATAATGCAGAGTGTGATATCTGGTTTGTTGCGGTATTATTATGATTAATACATGCATGGTAAGAGTGATTTAGTGAGGGTCTACTACTACAAGCACTTGTTCCCCTCGAGAAAGGTCTGAGTGAATTTGAGTTTAGAGTTGCTATATTTTGTAACATGCTAGCATCCTCTTCCGATATATGCGACAAATGCTCTTTGAATAGACTATAGGGCTTGTAATAGGGATATGGATCTATAGTAATGAAGCTGTCTGTTGTCTGAAGAGTATTCTTATTTGAGGATATTGTTTCATCATCACCATATATATCCAATAAACCTGGATCAACGACAGCCTGTACATTAGTCGAGAGTGACAGTAGAAATAGGAGAAGAGAACCTAAAAGTAGAACGACTACAAGGGTATCAAAATCATGATCATCATCTAAGAACCATCCTATAATAATGCACATGCTCATCAAGGTGTATTTCCCCCACTCTCTCTCTTTCACTACAGAATAGTCAGTGGAATGAATAAGCAGCTGTTATAAATATAGAAGATTAATAGGCAAAGCGTCCTCACCATACAGTATTTTATAATCTCCTAGCATCTTTATGATAGCACTATCGACTAAAACTTCTATTGGTTGGTAGAACAATCCATCTATTACAGATGATAAAGCCGCAGCAGGAAATGTCAAGGTAGTCCATGACGGTGGGACAGACAAAGCTATCAGAACACCGGCTGATCCGATGGCAGTCAGAAGGCCTATAAATACCCCTTGTAGTGGTTGATAATAATCTACTAAACTTATCCAGATAATCGATGCAGGTAGTTTTAATACCATACACACAGCACTTAAAATGGCCACTTTATGAATTTCGAAACTGAACATATGTGTGTAGTAGAGCGGTAAGAATGCATGAATACTGACAGTAATGGCATGTGCTATTGTCAGTAATTTGGGCCAGAGAAGTAGGAATGATTCAGTCATTCAAGTGCTTAATGAAATATATAAAAAAGAGAGAAGAAAAGGAGGTATGCATGTTGTATTCATTCCAAATAAATGCATGTTCTTATTTTCTCACGCAACCATATAAAGTTCCCGTTATTTCCAGGTAATAAATCACAAAAACATTCCTATTTTGGAGTAAATTATAGTAACTTCGTATTTGAACTGAATGACTGATATGCATCTGACTTTATACTAGTCGGATGATTTGGGATATTTGCAGTATATATTAGTAGTCTTCTTTTTTGAGATGTAGATAAAACAAGGAATTAGATCATTACTATCCCGGCGGATGATATATTTACTGTCTCCAGTATGAAATATTCTCGGGGGAACTGAGTGTTGATCCATGGCTGTAGTGATAATATGGACCGAATCCCCCGTCCTGCCATTTTACATATCGAAGTCAAATGAAGACTGGAGAAAATCATAGTATTATACCATGAAGTTCTTTAACTCACTGTTGTATCTGATAACATATTGAAATAGACTGTTTATTTAAACTATAATATACACCAGGTAACAAAGACAATTTTATCAAATTATTTGTTTTTTTCTTTTATTTTCTTATCTATTAAATGATGATTGCTATGCCCACTTCCCTATTAAAGCCATAACAGCAGCTCCAATATACATGGATATAAAACTGGCTACTTTTCTGGTCGTACTAGATTCATAAAATGCTTGATTATGACTCATCTCTATGCTCATTAAAGAGACATAAGCATTATATAGAAGAATACCCGCTGATAATGAATCCAGGATAGCCTGGGAGAGAACGGCAGAATATGATTTGGGGTTGAATGAAGTTCGAATACCAATACCAATAGCAATGCCTAGAGGTGTCATAATTATGTACAGAAGACCCATCAAACAAGCTTTGATCCAGGTGGAATAATGCAGCTCATTCAACCGAGTACCCAGAGCCATTCCTTCGAAGAACTAAGTAATTACACTGTATAAGTAACCTTTCCAGTTTCTAATAGAGAGTAATTTACTTACTTGATGAAAGACTAATGCGATAAGAAGAGAAATAAACTCGGCATTCTCTATGTTCGCAAGTGCTATTCCTATGATGACAGAGTGCATAACTATACCTAGTTCCAATATATATGTGCCGATGTGTCTAAAAGAATCCTCTACTTCAATAAAAGCATTGTGAGTGAGTTCACGAGAGTGGTGAGCATTCACAGAGCATATTTGAATGGTCGTGTTATCGGAAGATAATGGATGGTCGTGCTTATTGTTGCTTCGCGGGTCAACAGGATTTTGGGAACTTGATGGTGAATCTATATCCTGTAATCGACGACGACGTTTACTTATATACGATACGGATGCTACCTCCAATAGTTGAAGGGCAAACGAAGCGATCATGCAGAATACACCAGCAAAAGCACCATAATCAAGCCACCCTTGTGTCAAACAAGGACTCTTGAAGTTTTCATATGCAGAAGGTAGCATGTGAACAAATGCTGTAGCTAGAATGACGCCTGTGCCAACTATATAATACAATGTATTAGCAATATGCCTGTACATCAACACTATAATGAGAACTCACAAAACTTTCCAATAGTCAATAACCAATCCTGTATATCTCCTTGTTGATATGGTTTGATATAATGTAGTAGGATGGGCATATAAGTTCCCAATGCACTTGTGCCCAGAATAATAAAGATAGAACCAACACGCAACCCCATGTCATAGTTCTCAATGGGTTGTGCAGCACATTCATCTACTTAGAGAATGTTAGGGGTTGTTCAGATGGTTATATAGAGTGTATACCTTCACTTGATGTGTGTTGGGCATAAACAGATTGAAAAAAGATAATCAAATAGTAAGCTAACTTTATAAAATACATTGAAAGAAGAAAGGTGAAGAAGTCAAAGTATTATTGGGTGGATGTCTTATTTCTATTCAGACATTTTAACATTCTTATCAAACTGAAACCACCAATGTTCTGATAATCTCTTTATTGAACTTATCTTTCAGATATAAGTATAGTCTTTTCCAGTATTCATTAGGATGAAGATGTTCATTTAATGAATATTAATTGCATATAGATTAATAATACAATAAGCAATGGATTATTCAGTAAGAATGGAGAATGGGTTGACTAAATCAGAAGGTAATCAGCCACTATTCACTGCATAATAAGATACTTCACTTACATGTCTTCTTTACTTTCTCAGTCTTCTTCTTTCTATCCTTGCTTTTGTGTAAAGAAGTAACTACTTCACATTGATTTGGAGTTCTTGTGACACCAGGAATAAATGTCATATCGTTAGGTTGGATTTTAACAAATTGGCTACCAGCCAATGTCAAGAGCATAGAACGGTCATATTGAATACGAGGAGAAGCATTGGTTAAGCTCTCATTTTGGATACTTTCAACTAAATCATAGAAAGGTTAGATGTCATTAGTTAACATGTCATACATTATGCCTGTTATTTATGGTCTTCTTCAGACACTGTTAATAGCTATATTCATCATAGACTCTTATATATTCTGTCTATTAGGTGTGTAAAGGGTATTCCATGCGTACCGGAATTAGACTGAACTTCGGTTGACATGATCAAGACAATGGGTAAGATGAATAAACAGAACAAAAAATAAAAATTTTATCCCTTGTCCTTCAAACGACAGCGGTATTTTAATTGAACTGTATATTGAAGGCTGATCGACAGTAAGTAGATGGATTATTTAACGATCAGCCATATCGTACAAGCTTGATCCTTACTATATGGGAATATACAATATAAAAAGACAGAACACAGCAGGATTGTGCTTGTTTTAAAATTGAGATGGGAAAACTAGAACCTAAGAACTTCCCTCCTTCGTTACTTAAAGTAGTATCCCAGGACCCATTAACATCAACAAACCAATTTGAGGTTGAAGCAATTGCAGGGCATCTTAAAGAGAAGAACAGATACCTCTATAATGTCCGATGGAAAGGATATACTGAAGATAATTATATGTGGGAATCTGCTAGAAACTTCGCTGATCCTAGATTCATAACCGAATATTGACAAAGAATAGGACAAGTACTTACCAGAAGATCTCACAAGAGTATATAGATCAAAAGATAAGCAAACAATAGTGAAGCCCATCAACCAATCAGGAAAAAAGCACAAGATCATCTATTCTTAATAATACTACTTCCTTTTCTAAAACAAGTAATGGCACGAAGACTAACGGAAACAGCAGTAAGAGATCTAGACGGTATAAATCACACCTGGGAGGGGATTATGTTGTAGGATAGGAACTATTCAGGTAGTAAAGCATATGTACCCCAGGTGTATAATAATAAACAAGAATATCAAGTGTGACAGCATGTCTACTGATCACAAATAAGTGATAATCCATAATTCTTATACATCTCTATACTGACTTTATATTCACCTCAACTAAGTGAGCTGATAACGCCTATATTTTCATAACAGATACAGGATTCACTCTTATAGTGAATCAATAACCATGACCAATGGTCTATATTTTCCCACACACCCTGTACTCATCTATCCTTCATTCATCATCTATAGGTTCATTCCCACAGTTACTCATCCATAAGCCATCCTGAAGAACAATTAAAATTATCTGTCATGTCCTTGTCGTATATTCAAACAAGACAAGGGAACATATAAATACTACAATCTTCCTGACATACTATACTTTTACTATTATCTTTACCCTCACAATAAATAATAGTCTCAAAAAGTATTCTCTATTGTCTCTATTGTCTCTATTGTTTATTTTATACATTTAGACACTTTATTGAACCTCATTATATCTCAGAGCACATTATTCAGGTACAGATTCTTGTAAACTATCAATGGACAGGCCATTTACTTCATTTGGGCTGTAGAGACTACTATAAGACTTTCTGTTGTTTGTAAGGAATGGATAGTCTGCTGGCTTTGCCTTTGCTTTATAACTCTGTAAAGGTAAGAGTTATTGCTCACCATTTTCAGACCACCGAGTGGCTGATTGCAAGAGGCACTGCCGGGTCTCACGTTCAAGTTTGATATCGATCTTACGCTCTAATCCAATGAGGTTATCTTCCGAATCTTTTGTTGAGGAAAGGTTCTGTAACATGATGTTCCGTTCAATCTGAAGATTGCGAATATTATTCCCAAGGTGGCTGGAGTAAGTTTGGTGAATGTCTTGACATTGTTTCTAATAACTCTCTTCAGTCGTTCCTATCGAAGTTGAGGTGTAACAGAAGGACCAGATTATTTTTCAGTAAATAGGTAGGTATTGACCGTATACAAAAGTAAAAAGGTAAACAAGGGGATATTCAACAGGTCTCCGTTAAATCTCCAAAAGCCAGGGCCAACGTTATCACAGGGTAAATGAGGATCTATGACGAGAAGGGAGTGGTCAGACCACGAACTATGTAAGTAGTGTTGATGCGCATTAACCACCCGAGGGGCTATACTATTGGTGTGAAAAATAAAATCGATCGTGGATCTAGTATTAGATTCCACTACGGAAAGTGGGTTCGCCTTTAAGGAAGCTATTGGTGAAATGAGCGTGTATCCAGGATTGTCAATTTTGAGATTGAATTGGGAGGGGAGTAACGAAGAAATACCAAGATAAAACCAAGAATCATCTAAAAAGGATATATGATGGAGGTGGTGGATATATCAAGCATTCCGAACCATTCCAGATTTGATCTACAGTGGGGATAATGAAAAGTGAGAATCTCGGTAATATACGTGCCATACGGTATAGTTACTGAATATGATACATGTAGTACATAGGCTGTTCATATTGTAGACAGTGCCGATACCACGATATAAACCATAATAACCATCTGACCGGGCTGGATCTTTCTGTTCTCTAATCCATGACAATGCAGTATAATCATTGCTACCAAACCCTTTAATCATGTGCTAATGAAAAATTTGTTTGTGATGGAATATGGTGAATTCATCTATTCTTAGTGGGCCGGATATTTTTGCACATCGTTTAATAGTGCTACCGTTATCACCAGCCTCTGGTTCTATGTATAATCACACTAGGGTCATAACCATACCTGGTGAATGTCACTTATCCAGGTATGGCTTGCAAATCCACTTGCATTCTGACCGACATTCAGTAAAGGCAGATCCATATATGAAGATGCTGTAATGTGGTTGATTAATGGGAATCCATTTAATCATTTACTGCCTGTAAGTCTTATATCCTGCAGTTGATACTGTCTAGTAGCTAAACTGTTGAGGCTGTACTGACTGTAACTTGAACTATAGATCCTTTCTTAACAGCTTCCTTTCACCCTTTTATTTGATAGCCCAAGGTTATATCATACATGCCAATATAGTAACCATTGAATTCATAGTAGGATATCACTGCTGGCTTACCATAATGTCATATATGTTGTTATCCATGTTACGTAGTGCAGCAACACTAGGAGTATCCTGTATAACCCTGTATAGTAGATTGCTCGGGCTTATTTCCAAAAATTTTGAAGATCGTTTCATACTGTCTCTTCTAAAATCAAAATTGTTCCCTTTGCACAATAACAGGTAAGAGTAGAAGTTTACTAGTCAATATATTCCAAGAAGTGAGCTGTCCCCCTATAAGCACCAGCAGACAGATATATGAGAGTGTTTATGACAAAGGAATAGTCTCTTTATTAGTTTACATAATTTCAGGTGTTTTCTTTTTTATACAGGTTGCATTTATTGTGTTCAATGTTCAATGTTCATATTTAATAAACTAGATAGAATGAATATGAATGATGCATATAGTCTAACAATAACAAAGAGGAATCAGTTGATATAATCTCAAGATGAGTTATTCCACCTATTAAGTAATTAGCATTACTCTCCATTTAGGCAGTATTATGTGTACTGTATATATATTACTGTTTGCCGTGTTATATTCAATATGTAGTAAAGAGAGAGTTAAAGGAATGAATATTATTTTGTATTTCTATTTATCGGTGTTCAAATATGTGTGTACTAACTGTCTGTACATACCACAAATGATATGCTGATTTACATATAACATGCAGCATATAATTAGCCAAGTGTGCATGAGGCTTGTTTTTATATAAAGTACTGTTGGAGTGAGTGATATGTCAGGACACTTGGATGTATTGAAGAAGCAATTAAGAGATACTGATATGACTGTTTTTCTTCGGCCCACTCACTGAAAGAAATACCCAACATAACTACCCGAGGAATCATCCGTATGTTTAACTGATATGTCATAATTCTACAACATACAGCTTAAATACAATCAATCTACCCAATAAAACAGACGCTACAGTGGTTAATAACCATTCAAGTTGAGATTGACTGTCTGATGAGTTACAATACCGAATACCAGCTATGAAGAGTAATCGTCAGTGTATTGCTCATTCTTGATTTTCCAAATCAATAATAAGAAGAATCCTGTAGATACTTTAAGTACATAGAGATCACACTCTCTCATATAGATGGTTCTATTCCTCTGTCATTATTACAATTTTATATGCTGCCAATCTTCCAATATTGTTTGAGTATATAAATTATCAGGTAGTGTCAATCAGATTCCATGCAATATATTTAGGCACCATTTGCATGAAGAAGCATCTGTTGGGTCAACATATATATCTTTATTCTAAATAATAACAGGGTACTGTACTTGATATGGGTGTTGTATCGATGAATCCTTGACTAATTCAATTATTGATACATATGATGGTCTTTACATTTTGAATCCATGCACTGTATCTTTGAGAGAATATGCTTATAAGAGATCACACATAGCATGTACATTGTCCTGAATGTGTTGACTATGCCTATCTTCATTATTGCCTGTAAGTTGTAATTAATCAAGAGATTGAATATATCTAAATCTGCTATTATTTCCCTTTCTATCCGAATATGAACTCTGCGGTATAACATTCCATTGAAGACAGTTGCATGCAGTTGGGGATAGACATTGATATATAGTGGTTTGATGCCTAGTATTGTATGCATCCTATACCTGATATCACCTATTGTGTAATGAGTATGAAATAAGGTGATAATACTCAGTAACTGATTATACACTACCTACATATTAACATTCACTTTAAAGACATTTACCCAGGTGTGTGCTAGTAACTCTATAAATTCATGTATTATAAATAACAAACCAAATGGTAAGCAGTAAGTCATTATTCAGAAATAGGATAAAACTGTGTTATTCAAGTGACATACCTTGGATAAGCACCAGAGTAATCCTATAGCCACGGTTATTGTATTATTGCACCGGTATAATTATATTCTTTTCTTAAGACTAATGACAAGGTATTCTAAAACACCTTGTACGCACATATTACGTGTTTATTATATGGTATACACACCGTCAAACACCAACAGAGTATTGAAGGACCGTTCAACAAGTCAATGACGAGAGCATACAATCAAGCAGTAAAAAGATATTCCAAGTATTTTATATCGAGAGTGTATTATATAGATTGTATGTTTGAAAGAAGACACCAAGTATCGAAATACTGGATGCCAGTAATATTGACTGTTGGTACATTCAGTAATAGTAGAAAGTTATGCAGAAGTAAATAATAATAAGAACAAGAGTAAACAAAAGAAATATAATAGTCTGTGGTATTTTTTGTGTTGATACCATAACCAAGAATAGGACCCATCCAATATAAGTAGCAAGTACTACTATGTACAAGTACAAGACACAAACCCAGTACAAATGGTTTCCTTTTATTGCCCGATAAAACTAAGAATAGCAATTTCTCCTTCGTTTTTGACTGTATCTTCTTGATACTTTCACAGTAGATAGAGTAGAAAGCAAGCTACATCAGGGTACTAATGCTAAGGGAGTCAGGATGCGCGCGGAGCTTTAAAATGAAGAAAATTTTGTCGGAGTTTTAAAAGGAGAGCACAAAAAATGGATTTAGGATGTTGTGTCCTTGGTGGCAAGAGGTGATTCCTGAGTTGTGAGAATAAGATACTAATATAGTAAGATGTCCTCCCATGGTGGCGATTTTTTTTGTTTTTTTCCTCCATTTTTCTCTCTCTTCTCTCCTTCTTATCTACAGTGCGTACAGTAAGTACAGCAAGTAGTCAGTATGTAAATAGACAATAGTCCGTGTATGAATATACATAGTAGCCGTAGATATATACATAGTAGTCGTAGGTATATACATAGTAGTCGTAAATATATACATAATAGTCAATGTAGGTATATAAATAATAGTGGATTTATACAGAATTGTCAATGTAACAGAATACAGTATAGAAATAGACAATTTAGTGCACACAGGTTAAATCAGAAATAATAAGTTATAAATAGAAATGAATTTATTGAGTAATGAAATGTGACATCTACTTTTACGAGATCCAGGTTGTGTTCACGACACTATACCCTGACAGCAATGAGTTTATATAATGATGATAATGAATATTATCAAGTGTCTTGATTATCAAGAAATATTATAATACACAAAGGCATTCTAGGACATGGAATAACAATTCAATGAATGTCAAGCAAAAACTCGAATAATAAACATATAAGATGGCAAAGAATAGGGCTTATAACAAGCATATGAAAGAACAAACGTTGTATGCTTTATGGAAGGATGAGTCAATGAATAATAACATCACACATTCAATGGCATCAAGAAAGAGCAGAAATCAAGTACTCAGTTTCCACAAATAGACTGCAACCATGCAACATTTGAATATTATATGTCTTAAGTAAAAGTAAGTGATCTGCCGCCTTTGAGCAACATTGGGAATACTATCTTGAGAAAACAATGAACAATCCGACTTCAATCAACTGTGGGTATACTGTTATAAAGCAAATGTAGTTCATACTCCAACAAAAAGCAGTGGGTGATCTGTCTTCGGACAAGTAAAAGATGCTTAGTCTTGAACCAACAAAAGACGATCCATCTTTGATCAGCGAAGGATGGTATTACTTCAAATGAGGGTGAGTAAGCTGTTGTAAACAATAGTAGGGAAAGAGTCTTGATCAACAAAAGGTAACATGCCTTCAAACAATAGCAGGTCATATATCTTCGATCAACAGTATCTGACCGTTTTCAAATAACAGTAAATAATCTGCCATCAATATCGTTGGGTTTTCTTTCTTTAAGTGACAGTGAGTGGGTTATCCATCCAAGCAACAGCAACTGCTCACTTTTTAGGCAAACAACAGCAGGTTATCTGACTTTAAGCAAAAATCAATAATTCGCCTCGAATAAACAGTATGTACATCTTCAAGCAGCAGTGGGTAACCTGTCTTCAAACAGCAAAGGTAAATCGGACCTCAAGCAAAGTAAGTAATATGCCCTTAAACAACAATGGAAGATCTGTCTTCAAGCATTAGTGAGTACCCTGTCTCACAGTAGGTAATTTGCCTTGAAGCAAAATAAGTGATCTGTGTCCATACACAGTAGATGATCAGCCCTCCAGCAACAGTTGAGGATTGTTCTCCGAGCAACAGTAAGTATATCTGTCTCTACACAACAGTAGATGTAAGTATATCTGTCTCTACACAACAGTAGATGGATCTGACTTCAAGCAGCAGTGAATAATCTCTCTCCAGGCAACATTAAATAGCAAGTAACAGTTGATAATTGGTCTTTGGACAGCATTCAGTCATAAGACTACAGTGAGTGATCTGTCTTTAAAGAGGTATCCACTCATCACAAACAGTGTGTATGCAACCAGTTTCAAAGTAAGGATAGATAATTTAGAATCTTACAATAAAGATGATTTATCTAAATAAATAAGCTTATGTTAATATTATTATTTACTTTTGGAAAAGTATAAAGACTTACCGAATGCAACGAGATATAGTGTGCTTTAGGCTGTAGATGATGTGATAAGAGGATTCTTGACTGCTTGCAAAGGAATGCCATGAACTAAAGTGTATATGTTAGTGTCTGACATTACCAGTAATAACTGTATGAAATTAAATACATACATACACATGTTTAACCGACAAAGAAGAGTGGTTCCCCATTTCACAAAGAATACCCGAAGGTTATCATTGTCTGACTGTAACCATGTGAGAGGATATAAACAAATAAAGTAGTCTTAATCATATTACAATCACAGTTTTGAATAACAGAATAAGGCATGCACTATAATACACAAGTCGAAAAGTTAGATAAATTAGAGGAAGAAACTAAATATATACATACTTCAAGGTAGGGTATCGCCTGTTCATTATTCGTTGAATTCAATAGAAACAAGAAAGAATGGCTTAAGCTAATAATAATATATGTCAGCATAGCGTATTGAATGTAAATAAAAATGTGTGTTACCTGGCTTGGATTTAGACTCTCTGCACTACCATGATTTTCAGTCAGCAGTTACAAACCAGAATGTCCAAGTTGGTAATAAGTGTCTATACTGTTAATAGATACCAGTAATCAGGTCCGGAGAAGTAATAGGTGAGTACAGTGTATATTATGTTTAGAAACTGAGCATTACCCCATTCAGGAATATGTTTACACTAGAGCAGTAGTATGTTTAGATAGCAGCTACAAGTAAGCGTGTCTAAAGTATGAATAAGTATAGTGTATAATCTGTTTACTAATAACTAGGACTTACCTCATTCAGGAATCTGTTTTCATTGGAACAGCAATATATTTAACCAGTAACTACAAACAAGCGTGTCTAAAGTATGAATAGGTTAGTAATATGTATAGTATGTTTAATGATAAGTAGACATTACCTTCTTCACCAAGAAACTATATACCAGACACAAACATTGGTTCCTAAAATAAGTTATGAATAATGGAAAGAAAGCCTCGAAACAAAATAATAATATTTCAGCGCCTTAGAGAAAGAACCCACCCCAAAATAGATGAGTGATATTCCCATAATGTATTACTATAGTATCGTTACCAACTATATTAGGACTGTGACCGACTACCTAAATACGTTTATGCTTATCAGTAAACAATTTCTATAAGCGGATGCAGAGAACTGGGTACCCAATATATTAAAATAGAATTTAAATTTTGCCACTTTACCTTTTACCATTGTTTAGGCATAAAGTTGACACTATTTTTAGGGATTGAATATAAAGAAGATAAATATATTAGTAAAAGAGTCAATGTTGTTGATAAATGTATCAAAGATTGATGTGTGTGTGGCAAAGGAAGATAGGAAGACTATAAAGAGAAAGTTTATAAATAAAAGCTAGAATAACTTTAACTGTAATACAATACATGTAACATTTACACAATACACACATTCACTCTAGACTATCTTACATGCTGTTATTAAATTTATAAAGTTGTTACTTTTTGTTATAAAGTTTATTACCGTGATGATAGGCACTGGTGTCGGTTCAATATATAAAAGGAAAGCCCTTTAATAACTATTGTAGTATTACTTGCTTATTTGAATAAATGATGATGATTGAACTATCTTATTGTGGCTAAATACAGAGTACTACGTCTGTTTATAGAATGTTTGCTTTTAATAGCCAAACCAACGACGGCTAAATGATCCGAGTAAACACATTAGTAACTGCATAAGGAAGAATCAAAAATAAACACATAACGTATAACATATCATTTATTGAAGTATACGATAAGAAGAAACAATACAATGATACATGCTATTAGGTAAAATGAATAAGCTATAATATATCATATATGCTATGAACTATTGTATTGCGTCTAGTTATGATATGTAATGTAAGATAATAAAACTGTTTGTAATCTATGTGAAGAGTATGTGATATATACAAAGTATATCTTTATCGATTACAACAATATAAAAAGCATAAGTAAATGTAATATAATATTATTTACATTGTATATAATAGCATTAATTAGTATCTATAATATACCATTGAATTATATTGAATAAACATACATATTTTATTGTAATCAATAAGATATTACAAATACTATAAAAGTATAAAAATAGCAAAAAAATCCAAAAGCTTGAAAGATTATTTTAAATTTTTGTGAGTTTCGAACCGAGGATCTAGAGTATAATAATTACCACCCTAACCAAGTTTATGAGGATGATAATTATTCTGCAATGATATCTGAGTTTTATTTAGTTTGATAAATTTAATTATACCATTGACTTGTCCTCGTTTGAATTCTTGGTGAAAAGTATATTTTTCTTATATACCATCATAAAGCCTGATAAGGGAGTAGAAAAGGGTTAGATTGATGGAAGATAGGATGGCGTGTTGATGATGATATGAATATAGGACAGGCAGAGATGTAGTGAATGAAAAAGAATGAGATTAGTATGAAGAAAAAAGTATGTTGATGTGAATGAATGTATTCATGGTAAATGGAAAAAAAGTAAGAAAAGATTT